>PVIJ01004396.1:0-118626 GCA_004024925.1 Scalopus aquaticus | reverse complement strand
TGATTTTGATCTTAGTGTATCTGTTGAGGTTTGTTTTGTGGCCTAATATGTGATCGATCCTGGAGTATGTTCCGTGCGCACTTGAGAAAAATGTGTATTCAATGTTTCGGGGGTGAAGCGATCGATAGATATCTGTTAATCCCATGTGGTCTAGGTCCTTATTTAGAGCTTTAATGTCCTTGGTTACTTTTTGTCTTCTTGATCTGTCCAGTAGAGAAAGTGGGGTGTTGAAGTCTCCTACTACGTATGTATTTTCTTTAATGTCTGTTTTCAGGGATGATAATAATTGTCTGATATATTTTAGCACCAGGAAATTGTTGGCAGGCAAACTGGAGAGATAAAAGAATGATCCCATCGAGAAGAAAGAAGTAGGGGGGGAGGGTTCGTGTTGGGAGGAGCAGTCCCAGTTGGAAAGCTTTCTATACTAGAACCACTGTCAATTCCCTAGGATCAGTCAAAGGGGCCTCCTGGAACAAGGTCTTGGGGACCTGGGACCCTGGGTAGAGGGAGGGATGGGGATAAGAAATGTTATTTCTCTGGATGACATAGTCAGGGGGCCAGTAAACAGAGTGCCAGTGGGTGGGGAGCAGAGTCTTTGATTCCCAAGGAAAAGCAAAGGGAAAGGGATGCCGGGTCTGCAGTAGGCCAACCTGGAGGTGAGGTGGGCAGAGGACACAGAGGTGTCCACGAAGAACTGTTGGCCCAGGAGCAGCACTGGGCCAGGAGACAGAAGACCTGGAGCCCAGCCCGGCTTGGGTCCTGAAGTAGCTGGTGCCTTTGGACAGGCTCAAACCCTCACTTGTGACACCAGCACTGAGAAACTGTCCCCTTCACCACTGACAGGTGCTATTTCTAGACCCCATCATGGGGTAGCTCAGAGCAACTTCTTCACCCCAGCCCAGCCCAGCCCTGCTGTACACAGCGCAGCACTGCCCAGCCCTGCACAGCCCCGTCCTGCCCAGCCCAGCCCTGCCCAG
This sequence comes from Scalopus aquaticus, assembly GCA_004024925.1. Taxonomy (NCBI): domain Eukaryota; kingdom Metazoa; phylum Chordata; class Mammalia; order Eulipotyphla; family Talpidae; genus Scalopus; species Scalopus aquaticus. Next base: position 117,649 of record PVIJ01004396.1, on the reverse strand, counting down.
CTTTGAGCTAAGGCCCGGGCATCCTTTTCACAGTCTGGACCCCCAGCTCTCCCCCTTCCTGAAGCACAGGCCACACCACTCACCATCTAGCCCCTGCCAACACCCCTCCCCTCCGCTGACACCCCAGACCTACCTGCACTCAGAGACTCTGGTGGAGAATGTCAGCACTGGAAAAGCAAGTGTGACTGGCGACAACACAGAGAAGGCAGTGGCAGCCCAGCGTCCCCAGGACGGACAGGGGTCAGCCCCAAAGCCCTGAGAGGAGGAGGGGGAAGGGCCAGAGCCAGTCTCTCAGACTCCCTCAGGCCAGGACTGACTGGGGCTCCAGGGGAGGGAGCCTCTCCCAGAGCTGGTGAGACTGAGGCAGGGGCTGTGGGCCTGGGCAGAGAGACCAGCCTGACACCTAGGCTCTAAGGGCGGGGAAAGCTCAGGAAGGCTCCTGTGGGGACTCACAGGTCACCATCCCCAAGGCCTGTTACTTCTGCATCTGAGTCCTGAGCCCCTTCTGATCTGCCACAGACCCAGGCCCACGACAAGCAGCGCATCACGGACCCGTGCGCTGCTGGGGGGTGGGGGCAGGTCCAGCCGGGAGTTTGCTGAGTGTGCCTAGCCAGCCAGCTGTGGCTGCATTTTTTTTTTTTTTTAATTTATTTATTTATGTATACAAGAGCTGAGTGTAGGCCAGAGGTGTGGAGTGGGGAGAGGATTCACCAGAGACAGAGTGGGGAGCAGAATAGGCTGATGCACTGAAGTGCTCTGCTGAGGGGAAGCAGCGGGCGAGACAGGAGAGGTCTGCTGCGCCATGTGGGAATCTCCCTGGCCGGGCATCAAACTCATGCTGCAGTGGCTCTGGATAGCTTCACAGTGCTATGCTTAACCCATTGCGCCACCAGGGAGGCCCTGTGACTGTGTTCTACACCCAGTGGACATGAGTGTCGCTTCTACCTGTCAGGTCAGGATACCCAAGAATGGAGGTGGCAGCCTAAATCTGGGGTTTGGGGGCCCAAGTGCCTGGAATCAGTTTGAGAGGAGCAGAGAGTTGCTGAGTCTGAGGGGACGAAGGCTGGGGAAGGGAGGAGGCTTTATTTCCCTGACACCCCAGAAAAGCCCCTTCCCTGATCAAAAATCTCACCTGGGTACATCATCAGGCTGACGTTTTTGAGGACAGAAACAAATAGTCCACTTGGTGTTGCACACCAGTAATGTCCTACATCATTCTTCCCGACTTCCAACATGGTGACAATGAAGAAGCCACCCGGAGGACCGTCCCAGAGAAAGGAAGAACTCTGGGCCATTATGTGGAGCCCAGGGCTGGTGACTAGAGTGGTACACAAACCTGATTCCGTTTGCCAACACCAGGCTTTGTGCTGGTACTCACCTTTCTGGAAAGGGGATGGGCATTTCACAGAAACTGCCTGCCCCTGCACTGCCCATACCACCTCTTGTGGGTAGGTTTTTGCCCAAGAGTCTAGGGGAAAAGCCCTGAGGTCAGGCTAAGGAGTGGGCGCTGCCACACTCCCAGCCTGACCCCAGACAGCCCTCCTTCTCCAGCGCACATCACCCCCGTCCCACTGACCCCAAGCTCACCTCACACCTCCCTTCACCTCGAGCTTTCCTTCCGCCCTTACCCTGTCACTGGGGCCTGCCCCTGCCCTCGCCCAAGGCTAGGAACAGCAGGAGCAGCAGCAGGAGTGAGGCCATCCAGGCCATGTTGTCGTCTGTGTGGGGGCACGTGGAGTGGGGCAGAGGGTGGTTCTGAGACAGAAGGATCCAGACGCTCCTCCTGTCTGCCCAGATGCCCCAACACACTGAGGTGCAAGAGTGAGAAAGAAAAGGCCTTCATTGGGTAAGTGTGAGGCCTATAGGGCGGGTTTTGTGGGCAGCAGAGAGTGGGCCCCCCAGGGGAACCTTCACTGTTAGGAACACCTCGCCCTGCCCAGACATGGGCCCAGGAACTATGGCTGCTGCATTTCTCTTGCCCACTCCCACTCTCCACCAGCACTCACTGGGTGGAAGAAAGAAGCAGCCCTAGTTCTCATCATCTCTGTCCCTGTTGCTTCATCCTTCCAGAGCCCTGACTGTCTCTGCTTACCTCCCACAGCCCAGGCAAGAACTGGCTGAGGGCAGGCAGAGACTCGGAAGTAGTTGAGTCCTGACTAGACCTTAGACCTCTAATGTCACCAAGAAGAGCAGAGACCTCCTGGCCTGGTGGGTATCTAGTTAGAATTGAAAGTGGGCAAAATTGAGGGTCACCCAGGGATCCCAAACTGTTAAGAGAGAGAAAAACCTTTTGCCCAGTCTAAGGCTCCAGCTATTTGCACAAAAGACCAAAAAAAAAAAAATCAGACTCTTCATGTGCTAAAAGATCTTCAATCAGTGAGAGGTCTAGGATAGGGTGGGGATGAAGGAGGTGAGATTTCAAAAAATGGACTCTCACTCAAACTCAAAAAAATCACCCATCCCAGGGTCCTCCCTGGTGGCACAGGGGTTAAGTCTCAGCACTATCAAGCTATCCACAGCCACTGTAGCACAAGTTCAAACTCTGGCCAGGGAGCTTCCACATGGCACAGAGACCTCTCTTGTCTAGCCCACTGCTCCCCTCAGCAGTGTATTTCAGTTGATCTGCCTGTTATGCTCCCAACTCTGTTTCTGGTGAATCCTCTCACCTCCCCACACTTGTGGCCTACACCCCAGCTTGTATGTATAAATAAAATAAATCTTTAAAGAAAAAAAATCACTCATCCCCTGATGGACAAATGTCCAGCCCATGAGGCTGGGCACAGAACAGGGCAAATGAGGTCCAAAAGTTTCCAGGAATCCATAGCACCTACCACAGAAAGGGTTTAGTCAGGTCCCAGAGAGATGGGGCAAAAAGAGAAACCCAACATTCACAATGAACCATATAATCCACCACGAGAACATAAGATGGCTGTTGCCATCATCCTGCCCACCTGCCAAAGCATTAAATTCCCAGATGCAGTCTTTCCACATGTCTCTCCTTCCTCCTTCATTACACTTCAGTATATATACCAGTCTTGTATCCTCCTTCCCAGTTGCCCCCCCATTCAGAAAGTCCTGGTCATGGCCTGCTGGGAGTTGTAGTCCAAGGTTTCTGAGATGTCAGCAACATGGAAGAAGTGAGACAGCGAAAATGGCACCCATTCCCACACCATTGGTGACCCTCTTCCCCCTTTTGCAGTAATACATCCTATCAAAAAATCCCCTTTCAATTTGCATCACCATTTTATATGGTAAAGACAATCTTTTGGTGGTTTCTGTGTGTTCAAAGGAAATAGTATCAGTCACAAAGCATTGTCCAAAAGAAAACAAAACTGGAAACATTAGTCAAACAAATAAGAACCATATACAAAAAACTAATTGCATGGAGACTCACCCAAAACAAACGTTTACATCATATGACTTTACAACCATCATTCGGTCACCTCCCCAGAACCTGGTGATTATTGTGTCTCTCTTTAGACTGACCAAATACTGACCAATATTTGGTTCAGCATTTCCTCTGAACCAATGGAAGGATAATTACTCAGCTCCTTATGAATCTAATTCGCTGGTGAAAGGTGAGCAGAAGTGACATGTTCCACTTCAGGTAGAACCTCCAAGGCCCCCTCACCTTTCCAGCGCATTCCCCAGATGTACAACCAGAGAAGCATGGGTTGATGTGCAGATCCATATAATCAATGCCCCTTAAACACTGAACTGTCCCACCAGACTCCTGCCCTGACCCATCATCCTGCCTTGGGGTGGGCGTCACAAGAAAGGAGGAATGCTCTTTGTGCAGACCACTGGATTGGGGGTGTTTATTATGCCAGCAAACCGAACCTGTGCTGAAAGATACCCTTTCGCCAGTTATTCACAGAGCAACATACGCCACCCTTCACTTCAGAGGATCTTTTTCTGACTAAACCTACATTAGTTGCTCTTGTTCTCGTTCTTCTGACCTCTCCTTCAGAAACACATTGCATGTGGCCTGCCCCTGCATTCATTGTCACCTTCCATCTCTGGGGTCAGCAAACATTTTCTGCAAAGGACTAGATAGTAAATATCATATGCTGGTGGGTCATATGATCTCTGTTGCAAATACTCGATTCTGCCATGGAGCATGACATCTCGCATAGGCAGCACAGAAATGAAGGCGCATGACCGCATTGCAGTAACATTTGATTTACACAAGACTGCAGAGTGTCGGCATAGTCCAAGGGCCACAGTGTGTCTACGGTGAGAGTGGACAAAGAAAGTTAGGCAAAGGATCAGAAAAAGAGCACTTTCAACACTAGGTGGGGGTAAAGGAGGTGAAGGGAATGCCCCAGCAGAGAGAGAAGGGAATGTCTAGAAGGCACCATGCTGAAAGCCTCAAGGGAAACCAGCAGGACCTTGGATGACGTGGGTTGTGCTAGAGGGGCAAAGCCATGGATGAACTGATATGTTGGAACATATTAAGATAAAGTTATATTTTGGGGTAGAGTTTAGAGAGGAATTAACAATAATACATAGAAAAAGGAAAAACTTTTGAAAGACAATTCACAGTTTCATGGGAAACAAAAAGTCGTACCAAAAAAGAAATGTAGCCATGATCATTTATATGACTGGGCTATAAAAAAATACAATCATGGTCATGAGACAGAAAATCTACAAATCCATTTTACTGGTAACTATAGTTGACTGTATTTTGAGCATAAAGGGAAAAGAGACAGAAAGGAGAACACTGTGAAGGAGGAACAAGCCTCATCTTTCATAGTAGCATTAAAGAGATAATACCTGAAACTAAATATCAAATAAGAGTAAACCTTTAAACATTCTGCGAGGGAGAGGTCAGAAAAGGGATCAAAACAGGGGAGAGAAGAACACAAGGGACTATGGTGATAGTTCACGGATGAATTGGTGATGGGAATTTTATGGGGAATACACAATAATGTAAAAGATAGAAATAAAAATATATTTTAAAAAATTTTAAAATAGGGCCTCCCTGGTGGCGCAGCGGTTGAGCACTGCGCTGTGGAGCTGTCGGTGGCGTGTGCGATGCGAGTTCGAAGCCCAGCCAGGGAGAATCCCACATGGCGTGGCAGACCTCTCCTGCCTCGCCCGCTGCTCCCCTCAGCAGTGTATTTCTGACCTACCTGTTCTGCTCCCCACTCTGTCTCTGGTGAGCCCTCTCGCCGCCCCACTCCTCTGGCCTGTACCCCAGCTTGTATATATATAAATAAATAAATCTTTAAAAAAAATTTTTTTAAATAAAAAAAAGAGTAATCCTTTAAGATACTTAAAATTGATTCCCTAGAGGGAAAAAGAATTGGGGTGCAGAGTGTCAGGACATAAAACCACTGCATTTTTAATAATATGAATTTAGAACATACAGTTTTGGGAGCCACAAATTTTAAAGGTATGTATGTGCATTATTTTGATGAAATTTTAAAAATTAAAATAATACTGCACCAATAACCATTGTGCCCCTTTTCAGCTCCTAGATTTAGAACTGCTGCGTCAAAGATATCTTTTTTAAAATAGATTTGACTAATCTCACCACGCAGCCTTTCAGAAAGGTAACATCAATTATGCAATTGCCTTTTCCCTAAAATTTCCCCAACTCAAGTCATCATCAGTTATTTTACCTTATGTCAATCGGATGAGAAGAGTGGCTTTGCATTTATTTTAATAATACCCATTTTGAATCTATTTTATTAGAATTGTTCATTTAGATTTCTTCTGTAGAAAATTACCTGCTCCTAGCCTTACCCCTTATTCTACGGGAATATTCATTTTCTCTTAGTATTTAAAAGACATATTTATATGAAGTCTAAACCTTTACCTGCCAAGTAGGAAAGAAGAGCTTAGTCACAACTGTAATGTGCTTTTAAACATTGTTTATGACTTTTTATCATGTTCAAGTTTGAATTTGTATGTAGTATAACCTACCTTATAGTTTCTGACATTGGAAACATGATTAGAAAATTCTGCTCTGCAAAAAAAAAATCACATTAATTTTATTTTCTTTGAGAATTTTCCTGTTATTTCATGTCTGTAATTAAATCAAATTATTTCATGTTTATAATTAAGAGCCAAACAAACATGGTAATGCATATGAAGACTGTTAATGAGAAAGGATATTAATTGGGGAGATACATTGTAACATCTATATGTCACAGCCTAGACCCCCATATTGTTTTGACAAGGTCACTTTATGGGTGGCGAGCCTTCAAGGAAGTGTTCCCATAAGTCAGGATGCGATATTTCTTCTTGCAAATAAATTTAAGTATAATTTCAGGTGAGAACAATAATTGAGTTTTCCACCATGCCTGCATGCATTGGCCTTACTCATTAGATCCTGGCAGCGAGATGTCCTTCTGACAATGAAGTGTCCTTGCCCGGTCAAGGGTTAATGTTTGAACAAAGAACATTTAATCCCTTCCCCTATTTCCCTTCCTTGCCAGGAAAAATCAGTTAATAGTTCCTTAGATTATTTCCTCCAGAGATTAGCATAAAGATGTTTCTTTTGTTATGGTCTTGGTTTCAGACAATAGGTGTGGAGACAGCAGCCTCCACCCTAGGCCTAGGGCAAAGGTTGAAGATTATGTCCTGTACCTTGCTGGTATTTACATCACAACAAGACATTTTCCCAAAGTTCCTCAATTCTCAAATTATGTAATTGATAATGCATCTGAATATCTGTAATCACCCTGCCATTGTCAGTAGTTAATTCTTCTTATGCTTTAAAAACCCTGGTCTCGAATAATAAAGTGGAACGGCCTGATCACACTCTCTGGTGTGTGCTGTCTCTCACTCCCCACCCCCTTTTCCCCACGGAACTTGCTGCTGCCGCTGCTTTCCCCACCACCCCTGGGAACCCATTCTCGGTCGGAGCCAGCCTCCGACACCTATAAATGTTTAAAAGGGTTGCTCAGTTTCCCATATAACCCTATTAGGGATTGATGAGTATGTATCTATTGAAGAAAAAAGGAAACAGATTTCTAGAGGTGAAGCAGTTGGTTCAAACATTTCAGAGTTTGGAAGAGGCAGATGTAGAAACCTGAAATAAGGTGCGTGTCTCTAGAACCCAAGATCTTGGCAGCCTGACTTCATGGGTTGGATGCCTTGAAACCTAAAATCCAAGGTGTATAGGTGTGACTCTTGAGAATGTCCACTCTCCTGGTCCACTGTGGGGACACAATTCTGAGGCAGAGGAAATATGAGTCTACCGTGGCTGCTCTTGCAGGCTAACTTAGCTTTTAAATGAGGGGACCCCTTTAAGGACAAATACACATTAGAGATTTATAACCCCCTCAATAGAGCTATACAATGCAGAATGAAATATTTCCTAAAAATCAGAAGCTAGAATTCCTTTACTTTTAATAATAATAGTTAATATTTATTAAGCACTGAATGTTTTTATGTATCTCAGTCCTTAAAATGAAAACTTTACAATTAAAAAAAGTTAGATAGATACTGTTCTCCATTTTGCTGGTGAGAGAATTGAGACCCACATCTGTCTGATTCTGTAAGTGTGGCCCTAAGGGCCCTGGGTCTATTGTCCTCCGTGAACTGACATTGGCCACGTGGCACCATCCTGCCTTGGGGTTCTCAGGATCAGCACCTGATTTCCCTCCCATCCCAACATTCCAGGCAAAGGACATTTTCAAAGCAGATTGGGATTCAGAGGTCTGATCTGCCTTTAATCCCTAGGGAAGTCCAGGGAAGCAGCTCCCACTTCAAGCCCCAGAAATAGGCAGGTACTGTGGCAAATCACACCCTGTCCACCCTAGACAAGCCCAGGTCCAAGGCAGAGGATCTGTGTGGGTATTGGGGTAGTTCCTGGGGCCTGGAGTGGACCCTGCACCACTCTGGGGTCCTTTCTGCAGATGTCAGTGTCCACAGCCCCTCTGCCTGGCCAGAATCCAGCCACCACTGCAGCTGGCCCCAGAGCATCTTCACAGCCCTGGGGAGAGAGAAGGAATTTCACAAAGCGAAGCATACAAAGCATACACACTGTGCTCCCGCTTCTCCCCCTCTCAGTCCTTCCCCAGGGCTGACTTCTTGTTGAACAAGGGAGCTAGATCAAAGGAGCCAATCAGGTGTGAGTTTGGAGACCTTTAGGTAAGAGGCCTGAGTGTTTAACGGTAAAGGATTGCGGTGGCTTTTACTTTTTTAAAGATTTATTATTAATGCATACAAGCTGGGGTGAGGGCAGAGGTGTGGGAGAGGGTACCCTTTAACAAGCATATGAGCAGGCAGACATGGAGAGAGGCAAGGTACTGAAGTCAGTACCAAATATGATTTTCAAACCTCGCCTCTGGCACTTCTGCCTCACCCCCTCCTACCTCACTCATCCAGCACCCACAGAGCAAGCGGACAGGCAGGGTTGCAGGCGTGTGGTCGGGGTGACACTGAGAGTTCCTCTGACCTGCCTGGTGAGGGATAAGTGTGGTTAATCTGGCACCCTGAGAGAGTCAGCAACTTCCAAATGCCAGGGAGGAAACCAGAATCCATGGCTCAAGGGGTCAGGAACGGCTCTGTCAACAGGGCTGGAGCAGGAGCAGAGAGTCACAGGGCCAGTAGCTCAGGTCTGCAGTAAGCCAATTTGGAGATGAAATGCCCAGAGGACACAGAGGTGTCCATGAGGAACTATGGGCCCAGGAGCAGCACTGGGCCAGGAGACAGAAGACTTAGGACCCAGCCCAGCTTGGGTCCTGAAGTAGCTGGTGCCTTTGGACAGGCTCAAACCCTCACTTGTGACACCAGCACTGAAAGACCTTCCCCTTCACCACTGACAGGTGTTATTATGGGCCCATCATCACTCAGAGCAACTTCTTCACCCCTGTCCCACCCAGCCCAGCTCAGCCCTGCCCAGCCCAGCGTTGTCCAGTCTAGCCCAGCCCAGACCTCCTTAGCCCAGGCCTGCCCAGCCCAGCCCAGCCCTGCCCTGCCCAGCCCAGCCCAGCCCCCCCAGCCCTGCCCAGCTTTGAGCTGAGGCCTGGGCATCCCTTTCACAGTTTGGGGCCCCAGCTCTCCCCCTTCCTGAAGCACAGGCCACACCACTCACCGTCCAGCCCCTGCCAACACCCCTCCCCTCCGCTGACACCCCAGACCTACCTGCACTCAGAGACTCTGGTGGAGAATGTCAGCACTGGAAAAGCAAGTGTGACTGACGACAACACAGAGAAGGCAGTGGCAGCCCAGCATCCCCAGGACAGGGGTCAGCCCCAAAGCCCTGAGAGGAGGAGGGGGAAGGGCCAGAGCCAGTCCCTCAGGCTCCCTCAGGCTCCCTCAGGCCAGGACTGACTGGGGCTCCAGGGGAGGGAGCCTCTCCCAGAGCTGGTGAGACTGAGGCAGGGGCTGTGGGCCTGGGCAGAGAGACCAGCCTGACACCTAGGCCCTGAGGGCAGAGAGAGCTCAGGAGGGCTCCTGCGGGACACTGAAGGTAGGAGGACAAGTTCAGAGGCACACAGAGGTGTGAGCAAGAGCACTAAGCCCCACTGGCCCCAGTAGTGGGCAAAACTTCATGTCCGGGCCTGCCTGGTGGGTCAGTGACATGTGTTTTCACCCTGAGGGGTTTTGTGGGTCCTGGAGAGGAGAGGAAAGAGCTTCTTCCCCCACCTCGTGCGGCATGTAATCAGATTCGGAGAGGATGCAGAGCCCAGATGAAAGCCAGGAAGCCGCTAAGAGCTGCCCACTGCCTGTATGTGAGTCTCGATTTCCTGTCCTGTGTGTGCCACACTGCAGGCAAAAGGCCCTGCCTGGAAGTCAGAGGGCCTGGTCTGCTACACCCCGTGGGACTCTGCGCAGACCACTGCAGCTCTGGACCTCCCTGCCTTCATGGGTTTAGAAGGAACAAAGTGCTGCCCTGTAGACCTACAGTGGGGATGAGGGGAGCACGCATTTGAATGCAGTAACCTGGTGGGGGGTCACTGTCCCCAAGGTTTTCTACTTCCAGACTTCCAGAACTTCCTCCTCTCCCCCTGCTGACCATCCGCAGCTGACAGTGGCTCCCTGCTGTGTCTGCTCTCCCCTTCCACCTTCCCTCTCCCTCCCTCCCTCCTCTCCCTCTCCCTTCTTCTCTCCCCCTCTCTCCCTTCCCCACCTCATATTTTTCTTTTTGAAAATTGCATCTTCCTAAAAAATTAAATCTTAAATGTCAGCAGTCACCAAAGAAATGAGTGTTAGAGTTTTAATCTATTTTTATATTAATTACTCACATTTTTCTTTAGTGTTCACGGCATGTCTGCTGAGGGTGCAGAGATGATTGCCCTGGGCTGCCTCCCCACTGTGGTCCATGCCTCTGAGGGCCCTGCTCTTCTCCTCCCAGCCTCCATCTCCCCTCCTTCTACTGGGATCCCTGCCTACACTTTCTTACAGGAACTGGATCTCTGTTCCCTTCCTCTTTCCCCTCCTCTCCAGCACCCACAAAACTCCTCAGGTAGGTCACTGACCTGAGGTCACTGCCCACCAGGCAGGCCCAGATATGAAGTTTTGCCCATGCTGGGGATAGTAGGGTTTAGTGCTTTCACTCATCCCTCCATGAGCCCCTGAACTTGTCCGCCACATTCAGCCTGACCTCTCCAGAGTGGGCAAAGTTACTCTGGAAAAGATGAGAAAGTGTAGTGAAGGGCAGGCCTCCCCGAGGGGGTGGCAGTAGGCCTTCCCAAGACGTGCCCTTTGGCATGTGGGTTATTTCAAGATGAGGTCAATCAAGGTCCTGCAGGCTCATGAGAACTCTTACCACCCCCTTAAATACCTAGAAAAGTGAACACTGGGGCTATTACCCAGAATTAGGGTTTTTGCCAGAATTAAACTTTTTGTGAAAGAAACCTTTCGACGTGATTAGAAAAACATCTGATTACAGGGTATCTGATCTTTGTCATATGTGTCACCCCCTACCCATCATGTGAGCCCCCTCCTCTCTCCTTGAACCTCTAACCCCCTATCTTATCCCTTAGCTCAGGATATACACCCCTTATTTTGCCCCATTGTTTTTGGAATCCGTGTCTATGTGGATTCCCCATAGTATATAATTAAATGTAGGTGTTTTCGCCTAATCTGTCTGATATTTATTTGATTACTCAATCAGCCCAAGAATAACCCAGAAGGAAACTTCTCTCCTTTCCGACAGCAGAGAGAGAAAGAAGAGTGGGCAGCTCATGATGTGACCACAGTTTCTTCCTGACCCTCTCAGCTCCTCCCCGCCGGGCGACGGAGCACAAAGCAGAGCGAGAGCCCCTCGGCAGAGCTGCGTGCCAGCAGGCCTGCACGTCCTGCTCCAGACCACACCTGCAGCTGGGGCATCTGCCCACCCCGGGCCTCCCACTCCCCAGCCCAGGCGTTGGCTTTTCTCATTTTACCTGTCTCAGAGGTGCTGGAAGTGCCACGCAGAATCAGGCCCAGCTCCCACTCTCTCTCCTCTCCATGGCCCTGCCCACCGGCACACAGGAGAGAGGCCATCTCTGGAAAGCCCGAATCCCCTGCCTGCTGCTGCTGCCAGCGCTGCTCCCAGGTGAGGAGGAAGGGAAGAGCAGGGGATGGATGGGGAGGGTTTGATGGGGATTATGGGGACAGCATGGCTTGAAGGAAGCGGTCCTATGTCCAGGGGATTGGTGGTGGGGCAAGTCCCGGCATGGCCTTTACCTGTAAACCTGTTCCGCAGGCTCCTGGGCACTGTCCAACACGCATCAGCTTCACAAGGTGGCGGGGCAGATGTTCTCGATGAGGTGCCACTACCCGCCTGGGGGCAGGCCCTACCAGAGGAAAGGCTGGTGTAAGGAGGTGTCAGCGTTCAGGTGTGTCATGTTGGTCAGCAGCTCCAGGCCCCGAACTCTGGCCCAGGCCTCTAGATTCTCAATCTTGGACGAGCCTGATGCCGGCTTCTTCACTGTCATCATGACCAATCTGAGGGAGGAAGATTCTGGACACTACTGGTGTAGAATCTACCACGCTTCCAGCAACTCTGTGGTTAGGTCCCTAAGATTCTATCTGGAGGTGTCTCCAGGTAAGCTCCTTTCCTGGGGTCCCCTTGCTTACATTTTGGTGCTTCCTGGTTGCCTAGTCATGGAAGCTCAGCCTCTGCCCACTCCCACCCTGGGAAGCCTGTTGGGGGCATGTGTCTTGGGGTCTCACGTATGCAGATCTGTCCACACTCCATGTCCGCGATGAATAAGCCTCGTCGAGGTGGCCCGCAGGTCAGCTTTCCACCTCGAAGTCTTTAATCTTAATCACATCTGAAATGTCCCTTTTGCCATCCAGGCAACAAGCTCAGTTTCCTAGGACGAGAATGTGAGCAATGGTTGGGGGGGGGGGGGCAATATTCTGCCATATTTACAGTGAGGAATTTCATTTTTAAATAAAGCCAGGACATTTCTTATGTACACTCCACTGACGAGTGAAGCCACCTTGTCTTCTCTTTATCCTCATCAGTCCGCACTGCTCTTCCCGAGACGACCTCCCACCCACAGAGCACAGGTAGGCGCGGGGTCTTACCCACAGGCAGAGCTGTGGGGATGTGGGCAGGGAGCTCACAAAGTCTCAGAATCAAGAGGGGGTGTCCTCAGAAGGTATTTGTCCCAGACTGGGGCCTGCAGGGTGGCCACAGAACCAGGACAGTCAGGGATGTAAAAGTAGCCCAGAAAGTTCCCCACGAAGCGCCCCTTTCCCTAGCAGCCCCAGAAGTGTGAGAAAGGGGATAGATGTCAGCGCTGTGCGTGACCTCGACTGTTTTCACACTTGAGGTATCTGAGAGGTAGAAAAAGTCATGCAAATTTCTACAAAGTTGTAAACATAACCAGAGGGAACTGCGGCCCCCTGACTTCTACCACTGTTCCTCCTGGGCCCCAGAATACCTCCACAGGCCCTGGATAGCCCTGGGCCAGGGACTTCACACCAGTCCCCACTTCCCCAAAATCGGTTTTCTCCCAGGCTGACGGGCTTCAGTTCCCAGGCTAGCCAGTTCCTGTTCCAGTTGGACTGTCCTGCCCACACCCTAACCAAAGACCTTTCTTTTTCCCTGGCAGCCTCTGCCTCCACGAAGCCCACCTGGGTTCCTGATGACCTGGTCACATCACAGATCCACAGCTGTGTGTCCCCCCCTGGAAGAGCCAGAGAGACCCCCGTCATGGTGTCTTCACAGTGAGTTCAGGGTGGGACAGCATCCACACGGTCCTGGCTCAGGGACCAAAAAAGAAGCTTCCACCCCAGTCCTTTTATCCCTTTTTGTCCCTCCATCTTCCAGACAACAAAACTCCGCCCCCTGCTACGGCCCTGCAGCCAGCAGTGCCCTGGTCCCTCTGCTCTGTGGATTCCTCTATGCCAAGATCCTGGCGCTGTCAGCCTGGCTTCTCCGGTGAGTGGAGTTTGGGCTGCACTTTGGGGAAAATGGAACAGGGAGCATCTTCTGTCCTTAGGTAGAGGGCCTGAGGAGAGATGGTCAGAGAACACAGAAGAGGGAAATTATCCCGGACAGGGCTGTCCAAATTAAACCAAACGGAACCCAGCCATCCTACATGCTCATTCTAGTCCCACCTCTGTCTCGCATCTGCAGATTCCCAGGAGTCTTGTTCATGGTTCTGTTTTGTCCTCCTCTCTCCCTCCCACTCTGACTCATCCCTCCATCAGTGACACTAGACTTGCATAACCAAACGTCCCTCCACTACCTGCCCTCCAGAAATGCCTTCCCAAAGTCAGCACCCCAGGACACTGCCTCACCCTAAGTCCTGATGGAGAGAGAATGGCATAGGGGGAAAGAGTCACAAGTTCTGGGGAGGCTGAGACGCAGGGGAAACTCAGGGTGGACACGGTGCAAGGTGCGAGAGTGAATAGGGCCCAAAAGCAGGACCAGCTTGCAAGCAGCAGGCTTGCAGGGGCAAGTAGGCTGTGGGATAGGGCAACAGGGCCAAGGGACAGATTCCAGTGGCTTCTTGTTTTGCTCCCCTGCCCCAACCCCCTTTAAGGAATCAACATGTGCAACATGAAGAACTCTGATGCACCTAATTCAGCTCAGACCACAGGCGCCTGAGTGCTTCCTGCTGAGCCACACAACCCAAGAAGGACAGCCGAATGTCTCTCTTCAGTCGTGGGAGCACCTCCTTGACCTCTGAACTCTGTATTCTCTGCAAAGAAAAGGCTTAAACCCTGAAGCACTTTATCTGATGCTCTTGGCTATATCCCTAACTCCAGAGTGGAGGACTTCCCATCCCCAACTTCCTAAAAGGTTCAGGTCCGCTTGTAGCTCACACTCTGCATCTGGACCAGCACCATGCAGTTGCAGTTATGGGAGCCAAAGTCCAGCACGGCATCTTTCCACCAAACCAGAGCCACTGCTGCTGAGGACAATGACCAGTTCCTTACCGTCCCCCTCCTTCTTCTCCTGTCTGTAGCCCCACCCCTCAGCCAAACCCCAGGTCTCCACCAAAATCTCTCTCTCCCTCTCTGCCAGCTCAGCTCAGTCCTCTCTGTTCTGTTTCTTTCTCTTGCTTCTGCCTCTTCCTCCCGCTCTCCAAATTCCCACTGTACCTGGACAATCTGTCAATCACCTAACTGGGTCCTCATTCAGGTCTCCACCTCCTAGACTGTTTCCCCCATACATCCCTTCTCAGCAATGCTGCTGAATTTTCAAGCATGGGTATTGAATCCCAGTGCATTATTAGGCCCCCATGCTCTGCCAAGATCAGATACCCTATCACCAAGTCACTGTGATCCTCCATGCTGCCCTTCTTATGCCACCAAGATGGATGCAGGCTCTGGAGAGAAGTGAACTCTTCTTTTTCTGCATAAGCAGAGCAGAAGCTCCTCTACCACAACTGAGATCACCCTGGGTTTTACCCCAGGCACTGCCCTCCTTAGAGCTGTTCTGTCTTTCTGACATTTATCCTGATGTTGGACCTTCAGAACAAAACCTCTAACTTTATTATTTTCCTCTCCTGTTCTTCATCTATTTTTCTTTATTCTTCCTTTCTGGGAAAGTTCCCCAAGCTTACATTCCAATTCTCCTATTCAAATGTTTACAATTTATTCTATCACATTTTGAAATTTCTAAATAATCTCTGAATGTTCCTCTGTCTAGCCTGCCCATCATATTTGGGGATGCTGTATTTCCTCCGGCAATATTAAAGTTTTAACTTTGGGGGGAAAAAAAATTTTAAGCCTTGTGTGTTTTCTCTTTTACTTTCCCTTTTCCTTGGCCTCTGTCTTTCCTCAGAACATTCTGGAAACCTCTGCTGCTTCTCAGCCACCCGTCCACATGGAATACTTGCACACTCGTGTCTTCTAGGCTGAGCAAGAATAATATGGTCTAAATGTTTATGCCCCCCCAAATTCATATGCTGATATTCTAACCCCCAAGGTGATAATATTAGGAGTTGGACCCTTTGTAGGTGATTAGATCCTGAAGGTGAAGTCCTCATAAATGGAATTAGTGCTCTTCTAAAAGAGATCCCACAAAACTCTCTAGTCCCCTGCACCATGAGAAGACACCGCCAGAAGTTGTCCTCTCTGAACTGGCAAGCAGGATCTCACCACCCACAAGATCTGCTGCTGCTACCCTGGTCTTGGACTCCCAGGCTTCAGACGGTGAGAAATCAATGTGTTGTCTAGGGGATTTTTGTTATAGCAGTCAGGAAGGACTAAGACAAACATTGTGTTATTTTGTCTCTTTAACAGCTAAGTCTCTCCAAAAAGAACTCAAAATTTTAACTGTCCTCCTCAGGTCTGTATTCTAGGTACAAATGGCAGCAAAGCACAGGGCCACTCTGCCCAGCAACTGTCCTCATTCAGTCCACTTGCTGTAACATCCTCTCCCTGTCCTGTCAGCAATGCCTGGTGCCCTGAGGGGGTGTCTCTGTGATCACCCTCATCACAGACCAATGTCAAGTTCTCTGAAGGGTGGTGGTGAGTGAGGAGAGAGAGAAAGGATGTGGGCTGCTGACCCATGCTTACTCCTCACAGGAGGCAGAGAATCTAGTAGTCAACTGCTTCTCACACAGTGTTCCACCCTGTTCTCTGGTTTCCACCCCCACTTCTCTGCCTCCCCATGCCTCCCATTTCTAAGGTTTCCTGGGGTTGTAAGGTAAAAATTACTTCTTAATTCTCCCACCCCACCAGCTTTCTCTGGTCCATCAAGTCACGCCACTGTTACCCAGCATCAAAGCTCACTCTATCCTTGAGGATGGACTCACATGATTTTTACCCACTTGCTACCACTTCCCTCACACAGCTTCTATACCTCCTTAGATGGAAGATTTTCCATCAACCACCTCCCTCCCCACCCCCCGCACCAACAACCATGGGCAGGAGTGAGCAGTATCCCAGATCTCCTCTTGCTCCTGCAAAGACTCCTCTCCATCCCCCCGACCAGCGCTGACACCCACAGACCTCCCTCCTCATACCCTCATCCCTATTCACTCCAGTCACAACAAGATACCCAGAAGTCCCTGGTCTTCCTGTCACCCAGAATTGAATCTCAATAAGACCTTATAAATTCATTACATTAGCCTCATTTCCCGCTCTTCCCCCAAATTCATAAATCTTTTCACTCTGCCCTCTGAAATGCAAAGTCATCACCACAAGCCCTTACAGTCTCAACTTCTGTGAACGTCACCTCTTCCCCTTATGGAAGTCTGCCTCTCCTCTGAGACATTGCTTTCTCTGTGCTCTCTCAGGACTGGCTTTTTGCTCACCTTTGCCTCCTGCCATAGGCCTAAAAGGGGGAGAGTGTGTTCCCTTTGCTTTTCATCACCACTTCCTTTCAGTTCTCCCACACAATTTGGTTTCCTGCAATCAGACTATACTCTAGCCTACCATTGTCATAGACGCTCTGTGATCAGGAGCCCTCCTCTTTCTTCTTCATTGGTCTTCACCCCTGGTTTATGGTCACCCTCACTGTTCCTGGTGAACTGGAGCCCATGGAGACCCAAGACAGTCCTTCCAAATCCCTGATTTCTCAGTTCCTTGTCCTGCTCTCTCTCGATGCTACTGTCCTCTTCCCTGCTCAGCCACCCATTCGGGGGATCAGCAAGAAGAGTAGTCCCCCCTCCCTAATCTCAACTCTGAGACTCCCACATTTCAACCACCACCAATCTCTCCAACTCAGTCTTACTAACCTGATCATAGTACCCCTTCAACTCCCCTGGGAGTCCTGCCACCCTGTCCTCTCCCTCACCTCAGTCAAACTTTCCCTTAGATTCCATGATCCACCCTTATAATCCAGCCATACTCCTTATCCAGCACATAGTCTCAGTTTCCTTGTCTTGCTCCCCTTTCATTAAACTGACAAAACCCTGACTTTGGTTGAATCCAACCTCCTAATTCCTCCATACTGCATCCAAGGAAGTAAAATATGACTGGAAAATAACAACTTATCATGCTCAGATGTCTCACTACAATCATATGGTCTCCATTCTAAATTTCTATTTCATGCCATCCTCTGGCCCCCCAATTCTGATCCCCCTCCTTGCCTCACACTCAGGTGGTACACTTCATCCTTGCTCACTGGGAACAGTGACACCTGAGGAAAGAACATCCAGGCCAGCGACACCTGTCAGTCACCCCACTTCTCCAGCAGGCATGAACTGTCCTCCTCCTTCACTCTCCTCCTCCCATCTGGGGTCTCCAGTCAGCCCCACATCCCGTCTTGTCTTGTCTACACAAGAAAATTTCTCCAGAAGAGGCAGCTCTCCTGACTCTCTTTTTCTCTATTTTTTTCCTAATAAACCTGTCTTTTTTAAAGATAAAAAAGAAAAGAAAATTGCTCCAGAAATAGTCCCCTATCTCCTGCATCATCCTTTTCTCCCCCTCCCTTGTGTCAGGACAATCAGAATATAAATGGGCTACGATCTGTGACTCCACAGCACCCACAGTTACTGCCCCACATTTTATAACCCTTTAGGCAAAACCCATAAAGGGTGGGGTGCACTTTCAGCCTCCAGCACTTCTCTTCCTGGTCTCTCTTGCACCCTTTCTCGTTAGTCTGAGCCACTCCCTGGGACAGCTTGTCACTGTCTCCCAAGACCTACACAGGTGCTATCTGCAGCCATCAGTGCCCAACCTCATCATGCTGGAGAGAGGCAGCCCTGGAGGTGACCCACTGCTCCTTCCTTCTCTAAATGTACTTCTTCCCTTGGCGTCCAATAATAATGATTATAATAATAATAATAATAATAATAATAATAATAATAATAATAATGGCTTTCCTCCTTATTCATTTGATACTACATAGCAAGTTGCCCCAAAGTTTAGTTTAGTCATTCAGAACAACAAATGACATGTTTATTATCTCATGGGTTGTTCTGGGGGAGTCAGGAATTTGAGGCTGTCATAACTGGGTGTTCCTGGTTCGGAATCTCTCGTGCAGTTAGGACGGTAACAAGGTAATCTGAAGGTCCCTCAGGGCCCGGTGGACCACATCCAGGATGGCTGACCACACAGTTCCTGCCAGAAGGGCCTCTCTTTGTGACAGGGGAGTTAACATCCCCAGAGAGATGAGACAGGAAGTGGCAGCACCCTTTATAACCTAGTTTCTCAAGTCACATACCAACACTAATGCCTTAAGTCCCCAATAATAGTAATAATAATAATAATAATAATAATAATAATAATAATAAAAACTGGTTACTGTGTTCAGCCCACACTCTAGTAGATAGGAGTGAGGCCCCATATCCTGAAGAAAGATGTATCAGAGAATTTACAGGTGTATTTCAAAACCACCACGGTACACAGTCTGTGCTGTGTAAACTGTGTTACGGTGTCACACAAGTGATGCTCATTCTCCCACATGCAAATGCACTCACCCCTCCGTGGGTCTCCAAGAGTGGGTCTCCCTCCCATTAAGGCACCAGCATAAGGTCTGGGACACTGTCACTTAAACAAGGCTGGGGTGTGAACGGGGCGCCTCAGTGTGGTTCCTCACCTGCTGCTCCTCGACATAAAGACACAGGAGCTGAAGAGACAGGTCACACTGGGTGCGCACCCAGCACCCAGTGGTGGCACAGGCAGGGAGAACCATGACAGACTCTCCAGCTCAGAATAGGGAAACGGGAGGCAAAGGGAGCCCTAATCCAAAGAAAATCTGAAATTTCGCTGGACACATGCTGGAAACTCCCTGTTCAGGCCCTACTTCTCCCAGAGAATATTTCACCAGGGCTCTTGGCTCCTCTCTCTGGGCTCTTGATTCTGCACCCTGAATCCTCCTTCACTTTCTTTGAAAGGCCAAATCATGTTTATAGCTTCATATTTTCCTCAACCTGTTTCCTGCCTATAAATTTGGATGATACAAAGGCCTTTTCTTATTTTATACTTGCTCTGTTCCCTTCAGCCCAAGCTGGTAATGTTTAGCGAATGTCATTCTCTTTGGAAAAAATAAAAGCAGGTGGGTTTCCTGCGAATCTGACTTGGATTCACTCAGTTAGACAAAAACCATACCCACAAATTGCTTCAAGACCAGATCTCTTCTGGATTAGGACTGACATTCTGCTGAGCTACTGAGGGTCGATGTCCTTAAGCTTCTAAGAAGCCCTAACTTTGATTGAAAGGGCCTGTGAGGCACCCGCCCCTCAATTCATAAGGGAACCTTCTGTCTGAGGTGTTACCTTTGATCTGTCTGGGGTCTTAACAAAGGATTTTACAGTCACACCCTTAGTTTCATTTTTAGACCATATTTTCCTGAAAGTGCTCTGGATTTGATTATTGCACCATTTACTGTCTGGAGAGGCTGAGCTTCATTGAAGACTCACGACCCAGCCCCTTCCTGTCCAATAGTGCTGTCTCCGCGTTACCTCCTGCCTCTCGCCTCTCATTATACTGGCCACGAGAAGAAACCAGGCAGGGCCCTTGACACTTTGCCTGGAGAGATCAGCTATACCACCCATTCCTGGGGAACATGTTTTATTTTCCACTTTACCTCAGGAGGCCAGGTTGCTCAGCCACCTAACAAGGGCCCCGTTTCCATCTCACCTACTGACGCAAAGAATCTCACCTCCTGAGCTTTTTCTCCTGGTTGCCTCGTTATAAAAGCAGAACTGATGATGTTAGCATTACCCAGCTATTTGGATCGCTAAGGGGCGACAGAATCACAAGGCATCAGATCGCTGAGGACCCTGAGCAACCCTGAGCTTCAGAGTGCGTGAGCTGCGGGAGAAAGAGCACTCGCCTGGGACTCAAAGACCATGAGAGCTAGAGACCACCTGGGCTGGACGGACAGATAACAATGTGTGGACAGGGGATGAACTTGGAGACCTGCGGGCATTTGGGACCTCTTCTCAGTGGGCAGCAGAGGGGAGCACAGCTTCCTTCAAACTGACCCACATGGTTCCAAAACACACAACACTCCTCCCTGGCCAGCAGCAGCCGGGGTACCTTCCATCTCGTCAGGAGCCCATGTCCAGGAGCTGTGGATGGGATGGGTGAGGGGTGCCCCCACATCTGTGTGCCATGGCCCCGGCAGTCCCTGCCACCCTCCTGCTTTCCTGTTCTGATTGCAGCTGGAACAGGCAGAGGAAAACCTGATGGAACTCACCTGGATTCACCAGGTCTCTGACCTTCACCTGTAGGGAGATAAATATTTCCACCACACCGTGAGAGGGCCAAGATAAACAATGCAAATGAACAAGATGTGTAAGTCAATTATGTGACAATATAACATTTCTTAAGTTTTCTTCACACTTGTAGACTCTATCCTGCATCTCCGCTGCCTGTTTCCCTCACCGTCAGCCTCAGTTCTCTCTCCGGCCCCTGGAAGCCTGGGCACCCCTTAGGTGCTGTTGGAAACGGGACACGGAGCATAAGCCCAGGGAGTGGAGGGGCCCCGGGTTGAGCAAGGCCTGAGTTTGCTCAGCTCAGCCCTGTGTGAGCTTTGGGAGGTCACTGCCCATCTCTGAGTCTCTGTTTCTTTCTCTAGAAAATGAAGGGGATGAGGATGAGTTCTGGAGCTGTGTCAATGGGCGTGAAATGAAGGCCTCCCGCATCCTCGTCAGGGTTCCTGAGGACAGAGCACCATGGGACAGAAACAAAAGGAGCCAAAAGTCCTAGAATACAGCTTCGAGTCTGTAGGTGGGGACCCTGGAGACTCAGCCCAGGGTGAGGGAAGGGAGGACAGAAGGGCAGCAAAGGTGGCAGCAGAGGAGGTAACAAGGAGGCGTGGGGGAAGCGACACGGCAGGCACCAGAGAGTGGAGGAGGGAGCCCTGCAAGGATGAGGAACTCTGCTGGGACGTCAGCTCATCAGAGAGACCAGGCCCTCACTCGGGCTGACTCCATGAAGAGGGCACCCAGTCCCAGAAGGGCACCGAAGCTCACCCCAAATCCCCTCACCTCTAACAGTCTGGCAACACCCTGGCATCTAGTAGCAATGAGGGCTTCCACGCTTGGGGTCTTTTTCTCAGAAACCTCAGTCTTCTGCCTCCTTCCAGTTTTGGCCTTTTTTCTGGGCTCCTCTGAGGAGCAGATTCCACACCAGGCCTGAGGAGGGGGATTCTGAGGCAGTCAGAGGTCTCAGGCCCATCAGAGTTCCTGGTCATGATTAGAGTGCTAAATTTACTGGGGAGACCTGAATAAGGACTGGGAAGTCTTGGTTATTAAGAAATGACTTTTAATTGCATTGGCTGTGATAATATTAATTTGCTACTATGTAGCAAGAAATTCTCTTTTTTTAGAGATGTATGCTGAATTATTTAAGGATGACGTGTCAGGATAGCTGCGATTTATTTTTAAATACTTCTTGATAAAAAATTCAGTGAGTTAAAAATAAAAGTGTTGTGAAGTTCCTGGACCCCGAGCTCTGATGACAGCCCCTGCTAAGGGTACATGGAGGCCCCATTAGGCACAGCCCCCCACCTTCCTGGGAAGGGATTACAAAAAGGCCCCCCTCTGGGCCTGCAGAGGAGAAAAATGCAGCTCCTTTGGGGTCTGTCTCAGTCAACACCGTGCTATTTGGGTGCCTGTCTTGCCCCATGGCTAATGCCAGGGAGTCCCACCCGGTGTCAGTGTCCTCGGGTGACAGGGCACAGCCACCATCAAAGCCACAGTCCCAGCAGGTGCCTACGTCTCTAGTCTCTGGAAGCCCTGTACTTGGCTTCTGTCAGTCCTCTACCTTACCTTGGATTGCATGCACCACACCAGGGTTTTTCTTTTATTTGTAAATTATGTCCAAGTGGCAGTGTTTTCCTAACCCTAACACTCTGATGCTGCTTAAAGTTAGATCTTTCCGGCCTCCCTAGTGGCGCAGCGGGCTAAGCACAGTGCTGTGGAACTGTCAGCTGCTGCTGTGTGAGTTTGATGCCCGGCCAGGGAGATTCCCACATGGCGCAGCAGACCTCTCCTGTCTCACCCGCTGCTCCCCTCAGCAGTGTATGTCAGTCCATCTGCCTGTTCTGCTCCCCACTCTGTCTCTGGTGAACCCTCTCACCGCCCCACGCCTCTGGCCTGCACCCCAGCTTGTATGCATAAATAAATAAATCTTGTGGAAAAAAAAAGGCTAGATCTTTCATGTGCATGTTTTCCCCAGTCTTGGTGGGCAACGCAGCAGTGGGAGCCAGCTCCAGACCCCACACCCACTCAGCCCCTTGTAGCCTCCTCCCCAACCCCTCGCTCAACTTTGCTCACCTTGCCTCCAGCTCTCTCCCTGTACCCCCTTCTCTCCTCTCCCTTCCAGCACCTACAAAACCTCCTGGGGCAGAAACACAGAAGTTAGGTCTGGGGTGAGGTTTAGGGAATCCAGTGGTGCTCAGGATCCCAGTGACCTCTGATCCTGTTAACTGTCGTTAGCCCATCCTCCCCAGGGAATAGAGCCAGGACCCAGGAAATGGGGGTGGGGGGAGAAAGATGGGGCAGTGGTTGAGTTGACCTCCCAGGACTTCTCAGCTTCTCCCTCCTCTGCCTGCCCACCTAGCCCCTGCCCCACCCCAATGGGGTTTTGAAGATAGAGAGGTCCAGGGGGAGAGAGCTGGGCACTGAGGAGCCAAGGGCACCTCAGTTTCATGCTGCTGGTGCGCCCCTGCCTCTGGGTAGGCCACTCCACCTCTGTGTCATTCAATTGGAGACTGGAACTCAGCCCCAGGTAGCTGCTTCTACTGACTTAGACTGTGTCAGGTAGACTGAGTCTATAAATAAAATCTTCCAAGACAAAGTTAGGTACATTTTTTTCCCCTCACTTGTACTTTAGGGTTTGCAATCAATTTAGCCATTTAAGTTTAGCTGCACTGTTACCCAACCAGGGCCCCAGGGGGCGAGCTCAGGCTTCTGGTAGGGAACACAGTGCTCCCTGCAGCTGTCAGTGTTTCCTCAGTCCTCCCAGGGGTCTCCAGGCACCAGCCTTCCCTTTAGGGAGGGGCCTCCAAAGACTCCAGCCTTCTGGGAGAAATGAGCCTCACCCTTTGCCCCAGTGATTGGCACTCCATACCAGCAGGTGCCCCCGACAGAGCCAGGAAGGAAGATGCTGGGCTTGTACTTAAAAAATCAATTCCTCTGTATGATAAAAGATACTCTAAGTAATGTTTGTTTTTTAAGTGACAGGATAGAAAAAACAATAAATGTTTTACAAAGATTACTATAAAAAGAACTTGTAAAATCAAGAAGAAAAGGGCAACCATTCAATAAAAGGAACAGAAAAGATAGAAACTGCAATCCTAAGAAAATTCATCTATGAAAGGCAGGGTCGATTTTATCGCTAAATAGGAAAAGGCAAATTAAATGGGAAAACGCCACTTAAAACATTACTTAAAATTTTTAAATTACAAATTAATAAATATTCAATTTTTAAAAAGTTAAAAGATTGGCCATTCCCAGAGTTGATAAGCTTGTGAGAAAATTGGCAGTTTTAAGCACTGTTGATGAGAATATAAATCAGTGCATCCTTTTAGGAAACCAATTTGTCCAGATTTATCAGAATATTAAATGTGCTTCCTCTCCTGCAAACATTTCCATTTCTGTTATCTACATGAGAGAATATAATCACGTATGCACAAAGAGGTAGATAAAAGGTTATTTGTCACAACATCGTTATATAATGGTGAAATCGGGAAATGAATCAAAGGGCCATGAATAGGGAAGGAATCACATGAAGGATGCTTCGTGTCTAGTATAGGGTAGCATGTGGCAAGCTAGAAAGAGGCAGATCTGTGTGTACTGACATGCATAGATCAAATGGTCAAAACATACTGAGATTAAAATAAATCAAACTGCCGGGTAACACAGATACTATCTCAGCAATGGAAGTTAATAGGAAGCTAAAGCCATATGCATAGATACAGTGAGTGTGCCCGTGCATGTAAGACAGGGAAGAATGTGTGCAAGGAGCTCCACAGGACACTGAGAGGTAAAGGGTGTCAGGGCATGGTGGGGGTAGAGCAGGGAGTGTGAGGGAATCTTTTGAGGCCATCTCAGTAAAATGTATTGTCCCAAGTCCTGTTTGAACAGGTAGACTAAATCTTGGACTGGAGAGCCCTGTCAAACAATTTGGCCACCACACTGACCATAAGGCGCCCTGATGAACAAAAAGGGTTAGATCCTGACTAGCGATTATCTCAGTGTCCTGGAGGGAGAAGGCAGAGAGCCCGCACGTGCAGTTGGAGCCCGCAAGTCTACATGTGCTTGGGTGTAGGCCAACCCAGAACAAGCTATGATGTTGCTCTCCTCCTTCCCTCATGGACCTACCCTTTAAATGTCTCCTCCGAACTCTCTTTGAGGAGCCAGGCTAATTCACTGCAGCACTGATTCCCTCATGCATGAGTCTCTAATAAAACTCTGCCTGGTTCAGCTATACCTAGTACTCTCTGGTGAATTCTTTCCCTAGAGGGCAAAGGATCCACTCGTTTGGGTTGGGGGGGTCTATGAAACTTTCACATCTTGGCCTTCTTGGTGGTGCAAGGTGTTAAGTCTCAGCGCTATGAAGCTTTCAGCAGCCACTGCAGCACGAGTTTGATCCCCAGCCAGGGAGCTGACCCACATGGCGCAGCAGACCTCTCCTGTCTCTCCCGCTGCTCCCCCCAGCAGTGTACTTCAGTTGATCTGCCTGTTCTGCTCCCTGCTCTTGTTTCTTGTGATTCCTCTCACCCCTGCACCTTTGGACTGCACCCCAGTTCTTCTATGCAAAAATATATAAATAAAATCTTTTAAAAAACTTTCACATATTTTTTAAGATTTATCTATTTATTTATATTTTACATCATTGTTCATTTTTGTACAATGTTTGCTTTCTCCTCTCAGGTGTAGTCCCCATAAAATTCCCACCACCAGTTCACCCGTACACCATCACCATAGTCCCTTGTGCGCTTCCCTCCCCTGTTTAAACAGGGGAGAGATCAAAACTTTCACATCTCACTGTACTCTACTCATTTGTTTTAATGTTTTTACAATAAAATTCACTTAGATAAAAAAATTGTAAGTTTTCCGTGAGTGTTGAGGGAAAAACAATGAGCCAGTCAGAGTTCACAGTGGCCTTGCTGCTCCCCTTCCCCCACAGCAATAGCAAGATGTCTGTGTCGCCTCCTGAGCAAATCTCCTGGTGACAGGATAGCCTCGATGCCTTCTCTGGAACTTCGTCTCTCCTGTAGTGTTTCTCTAACTACGCGTTTGTTCTCTCCTTTCTATCATCAGGAGCTTAACACAACCAACTGAACCTCTGTTCCACGTCCCAACTCTGACTCTCACTTATACTGCACAGCTCAGAAAGTAGGATTGTTTAGGTTCACACAAAATCTCAGACACAAATGCTTGGCATTCTCTAATCACCAGAAACCAAAGCAACTTTGTTTTTGTTGAGTCTTGGGAGCTCTTTGTGGATTTTTGTGAGCAGTCCCTTATCAGTTGTATTGTGTGCAAAAATTTTCTCCCAGTCAAAAAAAAAAAAAGGCAACCCAAAGATCCATCCACTGAAGAGTAGATAAATAAACCATTTCCATCCATACAAAGGACACCAACAGCAAAGCAAAGAAACAAACCACCGAAACACACAACAATGAATCTCAGATTCATTATGAAAGAAGGCAGATCCAAAGGCTAACTAGATTAATTATACCTCAATTTAAAACTTTTTCAAAGAATGCAAACTGCATGATCCTGTAATAGGCAAGACTTTGGCATAGAAACTGTTGAGGGAATTTGGAAGATAATAAGAATTTTTTCTCTGGGTGTGCTCTTTATGAGATGATAAGAGTTTGTCAAAACTGTATGTAAGCCTGGCCCTAACTTAAAAAACAAAGCAGACATTTGTCTCCTTTCAGAAAGTCTGCTCACTGCAGCCCGCTCTGCCCTCTCCATTCTCGTGGCTGAACTGGACATGGAGGTCATCTAAGTCAGTGCTTTCCTTCCTTCCCTCCGTCCATCTTTTCTCATCTCATTTTCTTTCCCTCTTCTCTTGATTCTCTAGCAATAGAAAACAGTCTGGGGCCTTCCTGGTGGTGCAGTGGTTGAGCACTGCGCTGTGGAGCTGTCGGCAGCACGCAATGCAAGTTCGACACCCAGCTGGGGAGAATCCCACATGGTGCGGCAGACCTCTCCTGCCTCGCCCGCTGCTCCCCTCAGCAGTGTATTTCTGATCTGCCTGTTCTGCTCCCCACTCTGTCTCTGGTGAACCCTCTCGCCACCCCACGCCTCTGGCCTGTACCCCAGCTTGTATGTATAAATAAATAAATCTTAAAAAAAAAAAAAAAAAAGAAAAGAAAACACTCTGGAAGTGCCCTGTGGGAGTGGGAGTGTTCTTGAAATGGGGAAGATCCTCTCTCAACAGAAGTGTGTCCCCATGTCTTCACTCTGCTCGTGAAACCTGAGGCCCCAAGAGGAAAGGGGGTACTCCTATTGCATCCACATTCTGTGCTTCCAACCTTCCTTTAATGTGACTTTCAGAGACCATTCCAGAGTCAGTGAAGAGGGGCCAACATGGAAAACAGATTATCCTGACCATTCTAGAGTCTGCTTAATCTGCAGTTTGGTCATGGGGTAACAAAAAAGAAACAGATGTGGGGTGGGCGGAGGGTGGGGGGATATGTTCTTTCCAATAATCTGCTCTCTATGTCCTTCTCCAAACATCTCATCCAAAAGAGGTTGTCAGGGCCATGTCAGTAGGGCCAGTAGAAGGGACTGGGTTTTCTGGTTGACAAGTTTTGCCATGTCACTGGCTCAGAATTAATGAGGTTCATCTTTTAACCTCTTGAGCAACTGTCTCAGCAGAAAGGTGTGTCCTTCAAGGATTCAGAAATCCCACTTGTGGAACATATTCCATAGCTATACATGTATGAAATGAAATGTGTAAATAGCTATTTATCACAGCACCTAAGATTGAAAACCACCAAAGGTGCAAGCTACTATACATCCATTCAATGGGATTCTCTGCATTGTCACAAATGAAGAAGTTCCCTGCATACTGTTACAGGTCAAACTGCAAGATATTTTACACTTTGTAGGGACAAAATCTATCTATAGTATGTTGGCTTTTGTGCTTTTAAAAGCATAGAGGTTAAGCATAGAGCATAGAGGTGTAGTGCCTGCACACACTTGGCTGTTAGAGCAGGATGAACAGTGGGTGATGGGACAGTATGGGAGGGGAATTTTTCATTGTTTAGGTATATTTTTATCTGTTTTTTAAACCACTGAATCTATTCTATGTGATTTTTTAAAATAATTTTGATAACCTCTACTTCTGGGGAGATGAAGATTTATTTTTCCCTATTTTTCCCACCAAGTAAAACTAAAACACCTGGATGTAACGTGTATATATATATATATGTGTGTATGTGGCTTAGTGATTTTTGATGAATGTATAAAAGTAATTCAATGGAATAGTGTAGTCTTTTCACTAAGTGTTTGGCACTAGAGCTATTGGATACCATAAGCAAAAACAAAAAAACAACCAAAACACACACACACACAAACCTTTAATCTAAACCTCATAACTTATACAAAATTTAATTCAAAACAGAAGAATAGATTTAAATGTAAGACACAAAACTATGGAAGTGTAGAAGACAGACAAACAGAAAAATTTTGGAGTCCTAGGGATTAGCGAAGAATTCTTGGAGATGATATTGTTAGCTCGTGACCGAGGGCCACCCCAGGATCCCCAAACTTGCACGCTCTAAGGGGATGTACACCCATCCATGTGCACAAAGGCAAAGCAGACTCTTAGTGTGAAAGAACTTGAATAGAATTGGTGTGCATAGAAAGAGAAGAAAGCATATTCTGAATAAAACACACAGTTACCCAGACCCTCCCGGGTAAATGTTCAGCCAAACTGGGTTGGCTCAAAGCAGGGCCACTGAGGCCTGAGAGCTCACCAGAAGTCAAAGACACCTTCTGGTGGGGAATGTCAGGAAGGGGTGAAAGGAGCCAGGCAATTTGGGATGAAAGTGATACCAGGAAAATGGGGTTTCAAAGTTACAATAGGAGCAAAATCCAAGTATAAATCAAGGTAACTGCTACCACCGTCATCCTCTCTGCGTGTCTCTCTCCCACATGTCTCTCTGAGTGTCTCCACATGTCTCTCTTCCACGTGTCTCCTACCATGTCCCCTCCCCAGCAGTACCAGTGTGTAAGTCAGGTCACCAAAGCAAAAGGACACCCCTTTCTTTCCCTGAGCCCACCATCCTTCTGTGTCAAATGTCTTCACTTGGCCACTTAGCTCTGCCCCCTGGTTCCCAGCAGCTAGTCCAAGGCAGCATATATTGATAAGTGGGGTCAGTAACACCCCCTTTTATAGAGATGCCTCTATCACAATACCAAAAGCATGATCCAGGCTGTAAAAGGAAAGAATACCAATAAATTGGATTCACCAAAATTTAAAAGCTATGCTCTGCAAAAAAAAAAAAAAAAACACCCTTTAAAGAAAACGTTGAATTAACATTCAAGAAGGAAAAGCTACAGACTAAGAAGAGATTTGCAAACCACACATCTGACAAAGGATTCATATCGCTAATATATAAATAACTCTCCAAAACTCAACAGTAGAAAAATAAGTATAAACAATATGCATAGAAAATGGACAAAAAGCATGCACAGACACTTCACTTCACCAGTGGCGATTAAACACAGAAAATGTTCCACTTCACTAGCCAGGAGGAAAATGCAAATGAAGACCATGATGGGCTCTTACTCCACTCCTATTAAAATAGCTGACACTTAAAATAGTGACAATACCAAGTGCTGGTGCGGTTGCAGAGAAACTGGATCTCTCATACATTGCTGGTGGCAACTGTCAACATAAAAATTCAGAAGGCAATTAAAAAGGCAAAGTGCATTTACTTGGAGTCAAAGAATTGCGATTCAGGGTACAGTGTGAGTAGAAGACCTAAAACAACATGCTCTCTGGGAGAGGTAAAGTCAGGGTATTTTTGTTTTTGTTTTTCTTTTTAGAAGATTTATTTTTATTTATTCATACAAGAGCTGGGGTACAGGCCAGAGGTGTGGGGTGGTGAGAGGGTTCACCAGAGACAGAGTGGGGAGCAGAACAGGCAGATCAACTGAAATACACTGCTGAGGGGAACAGCGGGGGAGGCAGGAGAGGTCTACTGCGCCATGTGGGAATCTCCCTGGCCGGGCATCGAACTCTTGCCACAGCCGCAGACAGCTCCACAGTGCTATGCTTAACGCGGTGCACCACCAGGGAGGCCCTGGTCAGTTTCCAAGGGTCAGTTTGAAGTTTGCCTTTGTCTGATGTTTTGTTTGATTTCTCTATAGTCCACATATAAGTGAAACCATTCAGTATTTCTCTTTCTTCTTTTGGCTCACTTCACTTAGGATAATCCCTTTCAATTCCATCCATGTTGCTGCAAGTGGCATGATTTATCTTTTTTGATTGCTGAGTAGTATTCCATTGTGTGTGTGAAGACATCTACCTCTCTTCTTTAGAGAAGTTCTTCTGCCCATTTTTTGGATTGGGTTGTTTGTTTTGTTTTTATTCAGTTGTATGAGCTCGTTGTAGATCTTTGATAGCAGTCCCTTATTAAATGTATGGTGTGCAAATATATTCTCCCATTCAGTAGACTGATTCTTTGTTTTAGTTACTGTCTCTTTCATTGTACAGAAGCTTTTTAGTTTGATATAGTCTCAGTTGTTTATTTTCTCCTTTGTTTTCCTTTCATACTGGAATTCAGTCCACAAAGATGTTTCTGAAGTTTATGTCATGGGGTGTTTTGCCTATGTTTTCTTCTATGTATTTTATCGTTTCTGGTCTTTTATCCATTTTGAGTTGGTTTTCATGTATGGTGTGAGATAGTGGCCTAGTTTCATTCTTTTGCATGTATTGATAGCAGTCCAATTTTCCCACACCATTTATTAAAGAGGCTTTCCTTTTTGCCGTGTATATACTTTGCTCTTTTGTTGTAGCATAGTTGTCCATAAATGTATGGTTTTATATCTGGTTTCTCAAATCTATTCCATTGGTCTGTGTGTCTGTTTTTGTTCCAATACCATGCTGTTTTAATTATTATGGCTCTTTAGGATAGTTTGAACTCTGAAAGTGTGATGCCTCCATTTTTTACCTAAAAAGGGAAAAAAAGTCAGAAGAACTTTGGCTACCTTGGGTTTTTTGTGGTTCCATATGAATTTCAGTTATCTTTATTCTATTTGAAGACTGCTGTTAGAATTTTTGTTGGGATTGCATTGAATCTATAAATTGTTTTGTACAGAATGACCATTTTGACAATGTTGATTCTTTCTATCCATGAGCAGAGAATACCTTTCCATTTTTTTGTGTGTGGCTTCTTCTATTTCTTTTAACAGTGCCTTATAGTTTTCCTTGAATAGGTATTTTGCCTCATTTGTTAGGTTTTTTTCCAGGAATTTTTTTTAATGTATATTTTTATTGTTATTTATGTCTTTTACATTTTGTATTCCCCTTGGGTAGCCCACCACCAATTCACCCGTGATCCATCTCCATGGTCCCTTGTGTTCTTTTCTATTCCATTTCCAGGAATTTTTTTTAATGAGATTGTAAATGGGTTAGCTTTCTTAATTTCTTCTTCTAGCTTATTATTTGTATATAGGAAAGAAACTGACTTTTGTATGTTGATTTTGTATCCTGCCACTTTGCTAAGTTAGTTTGTCATTTTTAATAATTTTTTGATGGAGTCGTTGGGGTTCTCTATGGTTATTATTGTATACTCTGTGAATAATGATAGCTTTATTCTTCTTTCCCACTTTGGATTCCTTTCATTGTTTTCTCTTGCCTAATTGGATTTCTAATACTATGTACAATAGTAGTGGTGAGAGTGGTCATCTTTTTCTTGTATCAGATCTTAGTGGAAAGGCTTTCAATTTTTCACCACTGAGAATGAAAGTTATTGTGGATTTGTATATATGTTTTTTATTATGCTAAAATATGTTCCATCTATCCCCAGTTTTTCAAGGGCTTTCATCATAAATGCAGGAGCTCAGTTATTTTTTCTGAGTGGAAAAACAAGATTGTTTCAAAAGGTCTCTATGATTCCATTTATATAACATTTGTATAACATTCTCAAAATGGCATTCATATTCAATAGATGGAAAACACATTAAAGTTGTCAGCGGTTAAGAATGCTGGGAGAGGGAGGGATGGGTGTGACTGTAAAGAGGTAGCTAGTGTGAGGGAGATCTCTGTGGTACTGAAATAGTTCAGAATCTTGATTGCAGTGACGGTTACAAGAATCTACATGTCTGGAGGAGGAGTACCTAGGACCTCTCTGAATCTGTAGTTATTAAAAGTTAAAAGCGTTAAAAAAAAAGATAAAGACTTAGGAGATTTTTGTTTCTGTCTTTTCTGTTGAACTGTGACCCCCTTTGTCAACCCCCGCCCCTTTGCCCCTCCGCTGGGAGGGGCAAGGTAGGAGAGGGGACTCCCCGACTCCTCACAAGGCCAACAGCATAGTAGGTTCTTATTAAATGCTTCTTAAGGTCGATGATCCTGGTGTTTTGTGGACACAGATCTGTGGTGTTCTACCTTTCCAAAAGTTTTAACTCTTTCTCCCCGGAAACCTGTTTGGCCTCTGGAAAGGAGCCTTTGACACGCGAAGTTGAGGACGGTAAGGCTCTATAGCGGAGCCTAGGGCTCTGTAGCGGCAGCCTTATCCTTAACCACTAGGGGGCAGCAGAGGATGACGAACGGTCCCCAGCTCTGCGGTGGCGCTGACAGCAGCTTCCACGCAGAAGAGCTCAGGAGTCCTTTCCCCGCCTTGACTTTGTAGGTGCCAAACCAGCTTGAGCATTCCCCAGTGCCAGATAAGGAAGGAGCCAGAACGCCAAGCAGTGGCTGAAGATAGGAAAGGAGCATTGAGTAGTCATCCCCTCCCTGACTTCCCTTCTTTCCAGCCATCTGAGATTCAGGAGCTCCCCTCTCCTCTCAGAGCGCCTTGCTCTTCACCTTCAGGCACAAGGCCCTCCGGTCATGCAGCATGCAGAGAAATGTACAGCTGTTTCTGAACTGTTCTCAACGTGCAGACAAGGACCCATCTGAAATGGTCGAAAAGGAGAGGGGAGAGAACCTTGAAACATTCCCAGAGATGGTCTTGGAAATTCAGCGCACCTGCTAAAAAGCATTTTCTAGATGATTCTTCAGGGCCAAGGGAAAAGAAAGCTTCCTAGGATGAAGGTCCTTAATTCTCTCTTCTCACACTTTATGTGCATCAAGAGAGAGTGAGAGTGAGTAAATCTGAGCAAATCAACCATGTACTAGCTATATGTTCTCAAAGTACATTGCTTGTCTAGGCCCCGATTTCCTCACCTGCATAGTGAAGGAAATGATAGTTCTTTCTCCAGGAGTTACTCTCATGGTGAAACGAAGTAAGTGACGTGCCTTGCACCGCACCTGGCATGGGACAGGCCATTAATAAAACCCCTGCGGTCCTTGGTACAATTCAGTCTTGTACCGACCCTGGTTGCAGTATCCTCTTTGGCCACCGAGAGGCGGCGCGGGACCACGATGCGGGACGTGCGCGCAACCAAACTCTGGAGGAAAGAATTCCGCAGCCAGAGAAGCCGCGAATTGGAGCAGCATCGGAGAGATTCTATCTTCTCGCCATCATTGTCTACGCAGCCCAGAAAAGGCCTATGGCAGGCAGAGCAAAGGCAACAGGTAGGGTGTGGAGTCAGGGAGTAGAAACGCCAGAGATCCTCAGCCTGGGGGGTCCAGGAGTCCTCCCACAGCCCAGATTCCCCAGCTGGAAGCTTTAGAAACCCCACCCACTGTCCCACTCTGTACACCTTCCTAAAAGTACAGGTAGGCGGGATGGGCTATCATTCATTCCCCTAGGCCCCTTCTGGGATAGTCTTGCTTAAGCATTCATATTTGACACATTTGGACTGGGACACATGTGGAGATCGAGATTAATAAACTTACAAATCTGGAAACCATGGACAAGTCAGTTAAATTTATCATTTAAAAAAAATGAGATTTAGGGCCTCCCTTGTGACACAAGGGGTTAAGTCTCAGTGTTATCAAGCTATGCCAATCACTGAGGCATGAGTTCATCCCCAGCCAGGGAGCTGACCCACACAGTGCAGCAGACCTCTCCTGTCTCCCCTGCTGCTCCCCTCAGCAGTGTATTTCAGTGGATCTGCCTGTTCAGCACCCCACTCTGTCTCTGGTGAATCTTGTCACCCCCTCACACCTCTGGCCTACACCCCGGTTCTTGTATGCATAAATAAATAAAAATGAATATTTTTTTAATGAGATTTATCCTCCAGTGGCTTCTGGTTACACCTGGTATGGAAGCCAGTCCTGACCTTCCACTGATATTCCATTTCACCTCCATCCTCTCCCCTCCCCTCCCTGTCAGGCTGTACCCCAACACTTCACACTGCCACTACTGCATATGCAGCTTCCTCTGTCTGGACCCTGTCCCTCCAGAAGTCAGCTGGACTTCTTCCCTTCCTTCCAGTTTCAGCCTCCTCCCCAGGGAGGCCCTCCCAATCTTAATCTTTCCCTAGCAGCACAAAAGGCTACCCGCCTAACTCCAGATTATGTGCCTCTGGCTTTATCTGTTAACTGTCTTTCTGTCCCAGGAGAATGTAAATGCCCTGACAGCCATGTGCTTGCTGTCCTATTTCTCTGTCACTTAATAGGATCTCAATAAATATTTCTTGAATGAATGCATGACTTAATGAATTAATCAAAATGTTGAGGCTCTGCAAGGGTGGTGATGGCCACGGCGCTTTGTAAATATATCATTGCGTGCTTATTTGATGCCGGCTATGCAGACTTGGGGCATTAGCATTGTTATTCATTATCATAAAGAGCCTATTGGGAAATAAACGTGAGTCGGGCCCAAAACTCAGATGTCGCCGTTCTTCTTCCCATTCTAGCCCTCCTATTCCCTGCCCTCTTCCCATTCTTGGAGCTGTAGGTAGCCACCGGCCTGCGGGGAGCAAAGCTCTGATGGAGTGCGGAAGACGCGAACATGCAGGGGATAAGGGAGCTATGCTCGCGTTCCTCTTCCATGCCCTGGGGAGAGGGGAGAGGGGGATTCGATCGCCTCCCTTGTACCCTGCGAGCTGGGTCTGCCCCGGACTGGTGTCTCGGCTCCAGCCCAACGGGGACTGAGACTCCAGAGATTCATGCTGGTGTCACGCGACGCGGAGAACAGCGGCCAGAACCACCGCGCTCCCCCAGAGGCCCACGAAAGCCAAAGAGCTAGAGACGCGGGAGGATGGCGGTCTTCGGTTTTGGCTGGACCTGGGAAGCTTACAGCGTGGAGAAAGGACGCGGGCGAGCGAGCCAGGCGACAGGAGGATAGCCGGAGCGGCCAGCTCCCGAACATTTAAACCAGATTCCCTCCGGGCAAGCCCAGTAGTCGTGAGGGTGAGTAACAAGTGTGCAATTACGTGTGCAACTGGCGTGTGTGCGGAAGCACTTGCATGTTCCGGAGAAGGCGGGATGCAAGGAGCTTCACAATTCACACAAAGAACGCTTAGTTGGGGAATATTTAAAGTGGGGGTGGGGAGAGCGGGAGAGGAAAAGGTGTTGGGAGGGGGGAAGGAAGATGGGGTATTCAGGACTCTTGATCATCTGGGTCTGGGGCGCGCCGCTACACTTAGGGCCCCGCGGAGCGGGGAGAGCTGGGAGGGCGAGTGCCTGGGCCGGCTTCTAGCTTATTCTCCGCAGAACTTTTTCCCCCTCCCACTTCCCTCGCTCTGCCTCTCTCGGGGCGGTCTCCAGGGACTGTCTCTCACATCCATTCTCCTTTCCTCCTTGATTTATGCTGCAGAGTGGAACGACCTTCCCTGACCTCATTTTCATGACGGCGCGAGCACACCCGGAGCCCGCTACGCACATTCCGGAGCAGGCGCGCGCTGACACTCACACATTCACACACACACACACACACACACACACACACACACACACACCCGAGACCAGGGCTGCTGGACCCTGCCCATCCCTGAGTTCACTCCAGCTCCGCCTCATTTCTGGGCACTGCCGGGGCTATGGACGTTCAAAGAATAGATCCTCATTAGCATCTGGCTTTGAATATCATTTGCATTTTATTCATTTCATGTCAAAACGCTCAGAACTCTCCCAAGCCGGCACACTCCCCAGAGCTTGAGAATCGTGGGACTCCCATCGTGGGCTCCAGACCCCGTGAACCCACGCTTGCTGGCTGCCCCCACTCCACACACCCTCGAGAGGCCAAAGCACCAAAAACCACCCACAGTCCACACAAGAGGGGCTAATGTCTCCTGAGCGCTAGGCGAATTCCAGATCCCGCGCTAAGGCTTTATGTGATCACGCTTAGTACTTACAACCCTAAGAGCTAAGCGCTACGTTATAGCCATTTGAGAATCGAGGCAACTGAGTCACAAACACTGCTTGCTCAAGGTCAAGGAGCTAAAATTGGAGGAGCGAAACTGAAATCCAAGGTGGCCTGACAGCAAAGCCGGAAAGCTTAACCACTTCGCTGCCCACCCCTACCCCCCATCCCCAATCCCAGCAAGGTCAAAGCTAAGGTAACTGCGACAGAAGAAAGCATGTTTTCCTAGGAGGAAGAAAGTTGTTCTCTGTCCCATGCCCCATCGAGACCCTTCCCCCAACCCGGCCGCGGGAAGGACCGCGGTGCATTCCACCGGCGGCGGCTCACACGCCTAGCTCCTCCCGCCGCCCCCTGTCCTGACCCCTTCCCAGCGAGGGCTCGGCCGGGTCCGGCCGCCGTGCTCTCGCGGCCGTCTGTCGGCTCTGGCTAGTTAAGAAAAATAAACAACGTTCCAAATGGAGACGATTCCTTTCAACCCAAGACCTGCCGCCTGCCAGAGAAATGCAAACAGCGGGGGATGGCCCGACTCCGCTCGGGCCCCCGCGCCCGAGCTGCGGGTGGGAGGGCCGGGCCGTGGTAACCCGAGCCGACGCGCCGGCTCCCCGCGCGCTGCCCTCCGTCTGCCCCTTCGCCCCTGACCCCGCCGGCGGCGCGCCAGGCCCGCGCCCGCCTTCCCCGGCGCCCCCCACCGGGCCAAGACCTGGACTCGACGTCCCCGGCGCCCGATCTGCTCCCTCCCCGAGAGTGCACACTCGGGGGGTGAGAGTGGGGGTCATCACCACCCGACACCTGGGGAGCTCCCGCCGAGTCCAGAGCACGCATGGCCACATGTCTCCTGTCAGCAACGCATCCCTGCTGCGGCCGCGCGCCTGGCCTCAGTCCTGGGATGGTTAAACTCCAAGAAAAAAAGAGCAAGGGGTGTCAGAAACCCGCCTAGCATACGATTGCCAAGGGAGTGCATCAGAGACGAGGGGTAGCTTCCACTCTGTGTCCACCCCATCCTGAGGTGCGCGGTCGGGGAAGCCAGGGGCACCGCGCCTCTGTAAGGCCGCAGAGGGCTGGACGGCCGTAGAGGTAGCGTAAACTGGAGCGGAGTACTCTGCCTGAACCAACCCGGTGGGGATCACCTACGGCGCGGAGTCCGAGTTTTCCCCAGGACTTCCTTGACCGGAAAACCTGCGACCCAGGCCACCAGAGGGAGCAGACCCGCGACTGAAGATGACCTCGCTCTCGTCAACCCCCACTTCCAGAATACTCACAGCCTGGCTTGCGTCCCACCCCGGACACTACCGCACCAACCTCGTTTTTACTACTGCGTGAATGATTCTCTGGGGCTAAGGGTGACTGCGTGTGAATGCGAGATACAGGTTCTGCAACAGTCCCCAGCGCCCAGTGTCCGGTGCCCGGCGCGGGGATCAACAGGGACTGTCCAACACGAGGAGGGGTCGAGGAGGGGTCGCTGCGCCTGGTGGCCTGGAGGTGCTGCCAGTCGGAGCGGCTCGGGGATTCACTGGAGCCTCTCCCCTTGCGGATCACGTGGCCGCCGTCCTTGGTGTCTCCTTTCCAGGGGCCCTCGAGCTTCGTGACCTGGAGTACTGGGGAGAGGCCGCTTCATCCGAATTCCTTCCTTGCAAAGCTGGGCGACGCCGCGGAAATTGGTGGGAGATGCCAAGAGTAAAGCTCTGGTCGGTTTCGTGAGATTCGCTGGCAAGCGAAGACAGAGGTCTTCCTCCCTCCCCCGCGGCTTTTTAGCCCCCGCTCTTTGCTAGGGGCAGTTGTATCTATCTGTCGATCTGTCTTTAGTTCTGTCTCCCTGCACCCCTGCCTTCGCCGGCTTTCAGCTCCAGCTATTGGCGCGGTTGGGTGCCGAGCGCTCTCCCGGGAGCTCTACACACGTGCACACTCGTGCGCAAATACACTCGCCACACTTTCCAGTCAGCGCCCAAGTCCATCTGCGCTGCGTAGCGCAGCCCTTCAGTTGCCGGGGCTCAAACTCCGGCCTTGACTTTCCCCTAGTGCGTTGACCCCAACAGCAATCAATAGTCATTAAGCGGAATGGACCACCACTCCTCCCCGCGCACAAATATACTCAGCATTGGATAACCCCTTTCTCGCGATTCAGTCAAGGGAAGAAAAGAAGAAAATTTCTCTTTCGTGGAGGATTTCCTCTCAGGGCTTGAAATGGGCATTTTTTTCACCCATCGTAGTAAAGTGGGGGTGTTCTTAGAATGTGTGGGGAGGGCGAGGTAGACGAACAGCACCACCGCTATCTGTCCCCAGCTTCCTAATTTGGTTCCTTTCTGCCAACTAAGACTCAACAATTCTGCCAAAGAGTAAAATCCATTCCTTTTTGGTCCTCCAAAAAGGGTCACTTTAGAGAGGGACAACAAATCTGTACTGCTGGAATCTGCCCCTCTAATTCCCCCCATCATTGCTCCTCCCGGACCCTCCCGCCTTGTAGATGTGACCTTAAAAAGCCTCCAAGGGAGTGGGGCTGAGAGCCCAGCTGAGGGGTCCTGGGGCAGCACCTGACAGCTCAGACCTCGCTATCCTCCTTTCCTCCTCCCCCAGTCCGGTCCCCTCTTCCACCCCACCCCCCGACCCTCGCGTGGGACTCAGACACCGAGCCTGGGGCGAAGACATGGCTGACAGTTAAATTGCAATGTAGGCCGAGGGGGGAAAAGGGACCGTGTCTCTTTAACGGGCCCTGCAGACAAAGCGTCTCCCCTCGGAGCGAGCGGAGTCGGGCGCAGCCGCGCGCAGACCTGTCAGCGCGTCTCCCGCGCTTGGGAGAGAGTTTGCAAAGTCATAATTATATCTCTTAACCTGTCTTGCTCTCTGCAGAAGAAGGTCCCATTATATTGAAATGAGATTATTAGCCATCAAATACTTTCTTTCTCGGGAGTTTTTTTTTTTTTAAATTCAAATACCTTAACGACTTGGCAATTGCATTTTGATCAGATTTAGTTGGCGCCCCAGCCCGGCGCGGGAACCGGGGTGGGAAGGCAGAAGGTTGGGGAGGGGAGAGGGGGTGCCAAAAGAGTTTGCAAAGAGAAGCAAACCCTCTTTATCCTGCCCTTAGGTTCTCATTCACCCCGGCAGACAACCGTAGGCCTGGGAAAAGGGTGCAAGATAAAGGAAGTCTGAGCGAGGTGGGAGGGTGAGGACGTCTTCCACCCCCTTCTGACCTTGACTTAAACCACTACTCAAAATGGAAGAAGAATGTCAGACTGGGCGGATGTGGACCACGGGAGCCGCAGCCCTTACGCGGAAGTTTCATGGCTGCGGGAACAGGGGTGGGTCTCCGGCACCAGGTAAGGACTGAGGCTGGAGCTGGCAGTTGCTTGGACTTAGCTGTTTCCGCTGGAGGTTTGCTCAAGGCTCCCGCCAGGTTCCTGGTGGATGGAATTTCAGTATGTAATAAATGGGGGTTTGCTCTACGCCCAAGGTCTGTCTGGTTTTACTGAAGATTGTGAGCCCCTTGAGGGGGAAGCCCATCTTGCATCCAGACCCTGGAACCCCTGTCCCTACTGCCAGCAGAGCACCGTCTCCACCCCCAACCCCCTGACTGGAGGGAGGATGTGAGGTGGAAGATTTTCCAGACTCTAATTGTAAAGCCCCTCACTTTGACTTCCCCTGGTGGGAGGAGCAGCCAAGCTTGTGTTTTCCTTGGCGTCAGCCCAGACTCAAGGAAAAATAGAGGGAGCAAGACAGCTCACCAGTCCCACCTCCCCGACCCCTCCCCCCCAACACACACACACACACACACACACACACACACACACACACTTTATACTTCACGTATAAATCTGGTTGGTCTAACCTTGTCTCTAGTTCTACTCCATCACCTTCTCCAAGAGCATCTCTGGGAAGGTACCCAAAAGACAGAATGGGAACCCAGAATCCAGAAACTTGTCTTCTAGGCCAGACCAGAACCATGACCCTTTGCACCAGTCAACCCTTGTCTTAGAGCCTCAGTTTCTCCCTTTACATAATGACAGCTTTCAAGTTGAGAGTTGTGGGGTTCCTTTCATCTGCAGCATTCTTCTCTGATAATGAAAGTTTTAAGTATAGGTGTGGTCAGCTGGAAGATTCCAAGAAGGTCATACTGTCCCTCTCCTCCTACCTCTTCAGAAAAGCAAAGGGAGAGAGAGAGGGGAGAGAAGAGGGAGGGGGAGAGTAAACAAAAGGGAGGGGTAGGGACGAAAGAGGGGTGAAAGAAGGGAAGAATCTATTAAGACTTTAAAAGTCTCCAAATACCAAAACTTTGGGCAATGTTTAGTGTCTCCTAGAACTAAAGCTTGCATACCTAGGACCCAGCAGTTCTGTAGGAAGGCAATGTTGCCCCAATAGAAATGCAAACTAAGTTCACCAGAGGCCATGGACAAAAATGTTTACAAGAGGGCTCTTCACAATAGCCCCAAACTAAAAACTACTCCATGTCCAATAACAGGATGGATCAACAAGCTGGGGTTAGTCACACCACTGAATACTAAATAGAAGGGAAGGAGATGAATTATTGCTCAGAGCAACTCCTCACAATCTGGAGCAGAAGAAAGTGATACAAAGGATACATAGACCGCATGTGTATAAATACAGGCAACAGGTACCTATCCTGTGCAAGGCCAGCTGAGGGGTACTCTGAGAGAGGATGCGTGCAACAGATTATAAAGGAAGCTTCTAGGCTGCTGATGGTGATCTCCTAATTCTTAATCTGGTTACACAAGTGTCTTCAGTTTGTGAAAATTCATTGACATGTGCTCCTATGTTGAATGCATTTATAGACACATATTCAAGCCTCAAATTGGACATTTCTTCTTTCCAACCCTCACTCTCACCTGCACAATCACACATCCTAATGGCCAAACTCCCTATTGACAGGAAATCTATCATCAAAGTTGTATTTGGCCCTCTTGCTCTGTGCCTAGCACTGTGGAACATCCACATATGTAGTTTAGTCCCTGCCTTTCGAGGGTTTGCTACTGAGTTTGGGAGGCTGATGAACATACAGGAAAATTCAGGAAACAGCCAATGGGATAGAATAATTGGTTTATGATGATGTGATTTAAAGCTCAGCTCTATCACTTCCCAGCTGTGTGACCTTGGACAAGTGACTTCACCTTTCTGGGCTCTAATATCTGAAATACATGTTTATATTTTTACTCACAAAGCTACTGTGTAGATTAAACCAGAGTCTCTACAACAGCTCTGTAAACGCTGGACACTATTCTACCTGGTATGGTGGCAGCTATGGCTCAGGCTGCTCGGGGATTAGGGAAGAAGGGGTTGAGTGTAGTTGGAAGAGACAGGAAAGACCTACAGAGACAATTTGAGGTGAAGAGGTTGATGAAAAGGGGCTTAGACAGATCATCTGGCTCTGTCTAAAAATGATCGTTTCGGTCATCTCCAGGGAAGGGAAATGGCAATGTCTGGAGACAGTTTTAGTTGTCACAATTTGGATTTGGGGGGAGGTGGTGGTATAGTATCTAGCAGGTAGAGGCAGAGACTGCTAAACATCCTCCAATGCACAGGGCAGCCTTCACAACAAAGAATTATCTGACCCAAATGCCAATGGTGCCAATGTTGAGAAGCCTTGATCTCCTGGAGGATGGACAGCATTTGATGATGAAAAGAAGAAGTTCCAGAGGGGAGAGGGATGTATTCTGGAAATCCTGATAGGAACTGAGGCATGGAAAATGCCCAGAGACGTCCCTGCTCTCTTCTTCAATCCTCAGGCTGAAAGCTCCTCATTCACCGCCAGATTTCAAAACTTCCTACACATTTGGAAAGCTCACTCGGGACCTGATTTCTTTGCTGTTCTCAAGAGAGACTTGGATAGAGCAGACCAGATTCTCAGGAGATTTGCAAGGCTACAATAATCTATTGGAACCACAATTGCGGGGAACTCCTAATATTTTAGGTCTTAGAAAGAAGTGGGGCTTGTTGACTACTCCCAAGCAGTACCGCAGGGAATGCTGAGACAGCCTAGCACTGGATTCTTGACATACAGCAAGTTAGAGAAGAGGGAATTGAAGGTGTTGATTAAATACTCTAGAAAAGGGAAATGTGACACTTTTTAAAAGTCAAAAGGAAAGATGGCACTGAACTTCATAAATGCCCAAGAGAGCAGTATGATTCTCTAGGGACAAGTTTAATTCTGGGCCCTAAAACTAGCTAGAGGGTTCCAAGGAATCTGATATTAATTTTAAAAAATGTCTTTCTTGAAGCAATTTATGTGTGCCAGACCCTCTTCTAAATGGTGGGGAAATGGCATTGAACAACAGAAGCAAAGCAAACCCTCACAGGGCACAAGTATGGGCGGGGGGACGACAAACAAAATAATACATAATGTAATGTCAGATATGTGAGCACCTACTCTGGGTTTTGGTATTCTTCGTAAGTATTCTCAGTTTCATTTGTAAAATAAAATAGAAATTCCTTCTCCCAATTTAAGATGAAGAAACTGAGGCTCAAAAAAAGGTAAGTGACATCCCCAAACTAAAATGACTAGTAAGAGAGAGATTCAGGATTTGAACTTAAGTGGTCAATTCATGATAAAAAGGCTTTGAGGGCCTCCCTGGTGGCGCAACAGGCTAAGTCTCAACACTATGAAGCTATCTGCAGCCACTGCAGTGTGAATTCCATCAGCCAGGGAGCTAACCCCCAAGGCACAGCAGACCTATCTCAGCTGCTGCTCCCCTCAGCAGTATACCTGTCAATCTACCTGTTCTGCTTCCCACTCTGTCTGTGGTGAATCCTCTCACCAACCCCATACCTCTGGCCTATACCCTGGCTCTTCTATGCATAAATAAATAAATCTTTTTTAAAAAAAGACTTTGAAAGAATTTCCTTAACCTGAAAAAGACTAAAACATAGCCTGACAGTAATCATCATATTTAATAATGAAATAGTGAATGTTA
This sequence comes from Scalopus aquaticus, assembly GCA_004024925.1. Taxonomy (NCBI): domain Eukaryota; kingdom Metazoa; phylum Chordata; class Mammalia; order Eulipotyphla; family Talpidae; genus Scalopus; species Scalopus aquaticus. The sequence goes on along the minus strand of PVIJ01004396.1, from coordinate 75,034 downwards.
CCTCTTTTAGATAAGTACAAATTAGAGATGTTCATTCTCAACATTTCTATTAAACAATGTACTAGATGACCAGCCCAATACAATGAGACAAGAAAAATCAATAAAAGGCTTAAGGATTCAAGATAGAAAAGTAAAAAAAAATATTATTCATGAATGACATGATATATGTAGAAATCCAAAATAAACTACAAACTACTTGAATTAAAATATATATTTAACCAAGTCACTGAATACAAGTGATATACTTAAACTACCAACAACAAAAACAAAAGCATAAAAAACAGTGCAATCAATAGATAATAGCTAAAGGGTATGGGCTTTCTTTGATAAAATACTCTACAATTGATTTGGAATGACAGTTATACATATCTGTGAATATACTAAAAACCATTGGGTTAGATACTTTAAGTGGATTAATTGCATAGTATATAAATAATATCTCAATAAAACTCTTTTTTAAATGGACTGTGTATTGGAAGGCTCACTTTCCCATTACCAGTCCTTAGAAAAATTCCCTAAAATATACGGTTTACAATAGCAGTAAAACCCATCAAATTCTCATGAACAAATCTAATGAAAAGGTACAAGATCTCTACAATTCATCACCACCTCTACCAAACAAACAGAGAATTTAGAGACCTAAATTAATGGAATGATATAGCATGTTCATGAATAGAGAGACTCATGTTGTAATGATGTCAGATCCACAGAGTCAATAAAATGCCAATAAAATGCTATCAGATTTGTTTGTGGATCCGGTGGATCTTACTCCATGGCCCACTGAAACTGTCCACTATAGAAAAATATCCAAAGGTCATAGTGTCTCCTGTGCATAGAGTTATAGGAGCCATAACTGAAAGACCATCAAGCCAGGTCTAAGCCAGGGCCCCTCTGACTTCTCCTGTCTTGCCCGTTGCTCCCCTCAGCAGTGTATTTCAGTAGATCCACCTGTTCTTCTCCCCATTCTGTCTCTGGTGAATCCTCTCAGTCACCTACACCTCTGACCTATACCCCAGCTCTTGTATGCATAAATAAACAAATCTTAAAAAAAAAAAAGGCCCTAATCCATAAGATCATGACCATTGAAAACCCAGTTGGGATTAGGATGAGAAGATAAATGTGTTTTCAATTAAAATAGCCACCATGCTTTGAGTAGACACAAGACAAGGACCATCATTGACTAAATCTATTTTTATGTAAATAAGAATGGCAGAAAGGCCTAGGATTTGTCCTGCTCTACAAGTGATATCATTGGGTATGTGACTCCCTGGCAGGAGGAGTGACTCTTCCCAGTGAGGTGCTGGTGTGCAGGGATTCCTCTGACAAGGTCTTACATAATGGGCGAAGAAATCCCCGTGGCCACACACCCATAGGGACTGGCTTGCGTGGTGCCATAGCGTTGCAAGGAACTCTTGACTTGTTCCAAGATAGCAGCTGGGACTTGGTCTTTGCCTTGGGCTTTGGAGAGCTGTGGGAGAGTTGAGCCCTGAAGACAACTGGAAAAGTTTGGTGCTTCCTCCCTGATGACACGTTGGGGAGCACATGAGAGATGGGGCGGGAGACTGGCGGAAGCCGGGGGTGCAGTACTGCCTTTGTCCTAAGGCTGCACCCACAGAGGCAGGGCTCAGAAGCATGAGGCAGGGAGAGACAGGGCTTATTGCCCGGTGAGTGAGAGTGCAGGATTCCCTCTTCCTCCCATCTTGATCCCTTGGCAGGCCAGGATTTCCTAGAAAGAGGGAAAGCTCAGGTCAGTTGAAAAGAGATTCAGCAAAGGGAGAAATGGATGCAAGAAGAGGCCTTCCGTGCCTCAACACTATACTCACTCTGCTTCTTTCTGAAGAAGATTCTCTTCCCCAAGGAAGGAGGACTTATAGATGGATTTCACAACAGGGTGTTTCTTCATTTTCTCTAAAGAGAGAGAGAAAGAGTAATATCTGGGAGTGGGATGGGAGAGGGAGCTGATGGCTCAGAAAATCGGTGATTTTTTTTTTCAGGAAAGGGAGAGGAAAATGAGTCTGATTGTTTAAGGCTGGAAGATTCAAACACACTTAAAATTCTCTCTCCAATACACACCTCTAGTAAGGGAATTAGCCAGAGTCCTTTTTTATTGTCTGAGCCTGGAACTGAGATGTGAGAGAGTAGAGATGAAAGGCATGATGGAGAGAGGGGGATGCTCCACTTAGTACACACATGCACACCATGAAAGTTCCTGGCCCTACTATGATGTCATAGGTAGATTGCAGCTGGAAGTTCCCAGCAACCTCTGTGTTGAGTCACTGAGCTCTGGGCCCCAAGTTCTCCCAGGACCCTAGAAGGGCCTGCTTCTCCCCCAGCTAGTACACCAACAGCATCGGTTCCAGAAACACTGTACCCTCTTTCATCCACTCACGACCACATGCCCAGCAAGGATGGGACATTTCCTGAAGAATCTGTCTCATGGGCCTCCCTGGTGGCACAAGGGGTTAAGTCTCAGCACTATCAAGCTATCACCAGCCACTGCAGCACGAGTTTGATCCCCAGCCAGGGAGCTGACATATGGGGCAGCAGACCTCTCCTGTCTTGCCGGCTGCTCCCCTCAGCAGTGTATTTCAGTCAATCTGCCTGTTCTGCTCCCCTCTATGTTTTCCCCCACACCTCTGGCCTACACCCCAGCTCTTGTATGCATAAATAAATAAATCTTTAAAAAACAAAAAGAATCTATCTCATAGAACCACAGTCTAGTTGAGAGAAGCACACACAGCAAGAAAATTGGCATGATTAGGGGACTTAAGGGAGCTGTGTCCACTCACTGGCCCAGGATCAAATTTAGTCATAGTCACCTATGTTGGCAGGCTCCCAGTTTTCTGCTGGGTTGAGCAGATTGGCACTAAGAGCTAATAAGGTCCATCTCTGAAGATTGGGAAGTGCAGAAAACTTCCTGCTGGTGGTAAAAAGGTAGACCTGGAGTCAAAAATGGGTGAGATTTGGTGGAGGAACCATGTAGCCAGGGTTACTGAAACAAATGCAAAACAGATTCAGGAGCCAACAGGCCAGCTTGGCTAGACCAGTGGATTCACATTTGTGGAGACCAGCAGTAGGAGAATGGAAGACAGTGTGGACCCCTGATAGGCAGGTGGGCGTTGGGGCTCACTGAGGGTATGGAAAGCCCTTAGGAGATGAGGTGAGCTTGAACCTCTATCAGCCCAGTCTTCACAGGAAACAGTCACCAACTCAAGTTTGATAAATGTTTATTAGTTTCCTAGGGCTTCTGTAGCAAATCACTATACTCCAGAGATTTGAAACAACAGAAATATTCTTGTCTCAAAACTCTGGAAGCCAGAAGTCTGAAATGAAGTTGTGAGCAGGGTTAGTTCCTTTGGGAGGCTCTAAGAGAAAACTATCCCACACCTCTTCTGGCTTCCGGTGGTTGTCAGCAATCCCTGGCAGTCCCGGATCCCAGCTACCTCCCTCTAATCTCTGCCCCCACTATCATGTGACTTTCTTCCCTATGTCTTCACTGCGTATCCAGCCCCCAGTCAGTGGAGCTAGGGCTCACACCTAATCAGTATGACCTCATCATGACTAATTACATCTTCAAAGACCTTTGCAAATAAGGTCACATTCAACCCAGCACAAAGGGACTATTTACAGAGGCCTAGGCGGTTGTAGGGAAACCCGAGGGCTAACGCAGATTTAATCTGAGAGCTACACACCCTTTCAAAGATAAGGGGAAGGAGCAGTAACAGGACTAGAAGGAGAGTCAGACAGAGAAGGCCACCAGGGAAAGGCCTGTGGCCTTTGGGAGGGCCCAAATCAACGCTGTGGGGAAGGAGCCAGGGCAACAGTCCTCTGCCCTCACTCTCTGCCTCTCTGGGCCCCTCAGCCAGGCTTTCTGCCCAACATGAAGCCAGAGGGGAAGGGAAGCCATGGAGGCAGTTTCTATGACTCTGCTTCCCCAAGTCACCTAATGGGGATCTGAGAGACATGCAGAAGGTGGCCAGTTCGTGACAGAAAGCCACCAGCTGCTGACACTCAACAAGGCACATCCTTAACCAGATGGAGCCCCCCGGGATGGGGAGAGGCCTGGGCAGTGCCTGTGCATGACAGTGTCTCTCAGCCTCATGTCTGGTGCTGTTCACACATCAGTTATGTGGGTGAGCTTCAGGTGCCTATTTGTGTCAGGAGAGGGAGCTTTGGGGTGAGCAGGGTGGGCCCCAGCTCTCAGGAAAAGAGGCATGATTAGGGGACTTAAGGGAGCTGTGTCCACTCACTGGCCCAGGATCAAATTTAGTCATAGTCACCTATGTTGGCAGGCTCCCAATTTTTTAAACTTGAATTTGAACACCTCTGGTGGGGATCCTCTTGCTGAGGTTTACCCCCAGCCTCAGCCATTTCCTGCTTGTTCCATCCTGGGCTCATTTTGCTCATGTCAATTACCTGCCTGGCCCAGCAGGCATTTGATCATTCAACCTCTACTCAAGAATTAGAGTGGAGGGGCCTCCCTGGTGGCGCAGCGGTTGAGCGCTGAGCTGTGGAGCTGTCAGCAGCGCGCGATGCGAGTTCGACGCCTGGGCCAGGGAGAATCCCACATGGTGCGGCAGACCTCTCCTGCCCCTCCCGCTGCTCCCCTCAGCAGTGTATTTCTGATCTGCCTGTTCTGCTACCCACTCTGTCTCTGGTGAACCTTCTCGCCGCCCCACGCCTCTGGCCTGTACCCCAGCTTGCATGCATAAATAAATAAATCTTTAAAAAAAAAAAAAGAGAGTGGAGGGGAGGAACAGACCAGCCATTTAGGGTGAGGCTCCCCTTCCCTCTACATCCCCTACATACTCTCCTAGAGCAGAGAAACTTGGGAGAAGGAGGTGATGGGGCCTTGCACACCTGAAAAGTTTGGGTGAGAACATGACCCAGGTGAAGGGCTGGCAAAAAGTCTTCTTTAAATAGCAGTGTTTCCTGGAAGACCCTGGCACTTTTTTTGTAAGAACCAGCTTATTTGCAAAATATATTCATTAGATCAGCTACCACTTGGAAACATGGCAAGAGCCTGATTTTCATTTCTTAAGACCTAGTTTCTATATTTCCTACCTGCCAGGGGCCTCGGCCAAGTACTTCAGGCCTCAGTCTCCCTTTCTATAAATAATGATGGTCATCTCATAGGGCCGTGGTAAGCTGAGCTGTGAAAAGTCTCTTTGCCCACTACAAAATCAAGGACAATTTCCTCAACTCTCATTTGCTAATTTGTATCAATCATTCCTCCAAAATCTGGCTGGTCAAGGTCACCAGTGACCTCTTTGCGGTCAACTGCAGTGACCAGTTCTCAGTACTTTTTGTACCAAATTTTCCAGAGCATCTAGGCTTTTTATCTTCATGAAATGCCATCTTCAGTTTGGTTCTGGAACTTCATACACTTTCAGTTTTCTACCTAACTCCTTGACTGTGTCTTTTCACTCTCTATTGCAGGATCACCTTCCTCTTCCTACCTCGAAGGGATAGTTTCCCAGGGCTCCATCCTTGGGACCCCCTGCCCACTATATATACTCAACCCTTCGTGGTCAAAGCCATTTCCAGGGGCTGCCTATCAATGCACCACCACTGGGAGACACAACAGCAGAAATGTTGTTTATCTTCTGTGTGTGTGTCTATACTCGCCTCTTCTTATAAGGACACCAGTCATTGGATTAGGGACCATCCTAACCCAGAATGACCTCCTTGGAACTTGATTACCTGTACAAAAAACTATTTCCAAATAAGATATTATTCACATTTCCAGGTGTACATAAGTTTGGAGGGGCAGGATGCTATTCAACCCATATAGCGATCCCACTTGGTCGCGTGGTTTTCAATGCATTGAATAGACAGTGCATTGACTGTTGCTGTTACATTACTGACTCTGGAAACATCTGTCCACTTCAGCCTTGGTTCCTGCTTTCCTGCCTGATATCTCCTGACTTCTCCACACCACTCATGCTGAAGCATCTCTTCAGATTCACCATGTTCTGAATGAACTCTTTTTAAAAATATTTTATTTATTTATTTTTGCACTGAAGAACTAGGGTGCAGGCCAAAGGTGCAGGGGCAGGGGAAGGGGATGAGAGGATTCACTAGAGACAGAGTGGGGAGCAGAACAGACAGAACTACGGAAATACACTGCTGAGGGGAGCAGCGGGTGAGGCAGGTGAGGTCTGCTGTCGCAAGGACCTTCAAGGTGGTAGCACTGAGACTAGACCGCTAGGCCACCAGGGAGACTGCCAGAACTATGGTACTATAATCGTGGTTCTCCCCTTTCTGGGCAAAGGGCACCACTTTGCAACCAGGAGCCAAAAACTCAAGGGATATACTTGACTCTTTTCTTTTTCTGCACCCCAAATAAAGTTCATTAGCAAGTTACATTGGTTCTAATTTCAAACTATATCCAAAATCCAATCACTTCAAACAATCACCACTCTTACCATTTTATTCCAAGCCATCATCAGCTGTCACCAAGTACAGGAGCCTCTGACTTCATCTTCTACCACTTCCTCATTGCAACCGACAATCTGAATTTAAACATGCAAGGATCTGCGCTTTATCTGTTGTCATGTTTAAGGGACACATAAAGAATTGTGTCTTACAGAACTAGCCTTAGGAGAATTTAAAATAATCAAGTAACTTCTTTCAGGGATTTCCTTTGCTTTTGATGACATTTCTATATTTGGAATTGTTTTTACATTCATTTATCAATTTATACTTATTAAGTACCTCTTATGTGCCAGATACCCCACAATCTTTTGGAAAACAAAGATGAATAAGAGACGGTCTCTATTCTGAATGTGTTTCTAATCTAGTAGGAAAAATAGGCAAGGAAACAGCATTAGAACTTTGCACAGGGGACTTTCCTGAGCCACAGGAGTCACCTTACCAGCCCCCGAGGACATCAGAGATGCCTCCAATGCCAGACAGGAGAGCACCATCAGGTTACCCTATTCTTTCCTCCTGCCACCCAGTAATCTCCCATGCGACTTTCAGTCCATGCACCCCTCTGTTGATATTCTGCTGTCTTGTCCTTGTAGTGAAGATTAGTGTATATTTCTTGAATTATGTCCCTTCAAAAAATATTTTTTATTCAATAAATACTAAGCATGTGAGATACTATGGAGAAGCAGTGAACAAGTGGAAGTCCTTCCTTTCTAGAACTTATGTTCTAGTGGGAGTGACAGATAATTAGCACATAAGCAAATATGATTTTAGTGTGACCATTGATATAAAAAATAAAGCTGGGAAAGAAGATAGAGAATGAGAGGTGCTATTTTAGATGGAGTCACCTATGAGGTCTCTCTGACAGAGACATTTGAGTCAAGGACAGAGTACACTTTTCAGGGAGAACAATTTTCCAGCTAGAATGGGAAGGAAGAACAAGGAAGCCAATGGGACTGAAGTGTGATAGATGATGGCATGATGAGGTCAGAAGATGAGCAGGGCTCACTTCATGGGCTTGAAGCCCTGTGCTGTATCTTAAGTGTGAAGAGCTTAACAAGTGACCCAATTTTCCTTTTTTTCTTTTAAAGATTTTCCTTTTTTTCTTTTAAAGATTTATTTATGCATACAAGAACAAGGGTGTAGGCCAGAGGTGGGGGGGGGAGGGTGTGAGAGGATTCATCAGAAACAGAGTGGGGATCAGAACACACTGATCTACTGAAATACACTCCTGAGGGGAGCAGCGGGCGAGGCAAGAGAGGTCTACTGCGCCATGTGGGTTAGCCTCCTGGCCAGGGATTGAATTCTTGCTGCAGTGGCTGCTGATAACTTGATAGCAGTGAGACTTTAACCCCTGTGCCACCAGGGAGGCCCAGCAGGCTTTCTTTTAAAGAAGACTCTTTGGGGGCCTCCCTGGTGGTGCAATGGGTTAAGTCACAGCACTGTGAAGCTATCCACAGCCACTGCAGCGTAAGTTCAATCCCAGGCCAGGGAGCTTCCCACATGGCACAGCAGACCTCTCCTGTCTCACCCACTGCTCCCCTCAGCAGTGTACTTCAGTAGATCTGCCTGCTCTGCTCCCCACTCTGTCTCTGATGAATCCTCTCACCACCCCCATACCTCTGGAATACACCCCAGTTCTTGTATGCGTAAATAAATAGAACTTTTTTTTAATGAAAGGAAGACTCTTTGCACTACAGGGAGGTAAAAGTGAAAACTGAGAGATGAGTTATGATAGTCTATTTGGGTGCTCACGGGGGCTTGGATACAACACTGGGGGTCTTGGACTTTACACTGAACCAGGTTTAAAGACTAAAGTCTTTGGAAGAAAAACATGACTTGATTAGGTTCCGTCTCAAAACAATCACCTGGACAGCATGGAAGATGAAATATTAGATCAACAGTGGGCAAGAATTACTATACAGTTTACAAGAACTGGTACAAAATGAAAGGGCAGGAATCTTCTGAAGTAAGCCCAGATTTCAAGATGGAGGCTGCAGAGCATCAAATCAGTGTGAGCTTCATCCTAAGTGGGGGGCATATAGACACAGATCCATGAAATCTGATGTGACTTTGAAGGTGTGGAGGGCTTCCAGACTCTCCCCTTCTCCTTTTGGTTATTACCAAAATTTTAAAAGAAAGCCAGAAACAGAAAGACAAAAACTCCATTTTCCATAGAACTGGAGACATCTAAATCCTGGATACACAATAAATAGCAGAAAGCAGGTGGCAGAATGGAACTTGCCCAACAGGAAGTCAAACCCCTAATCTCTGCAGAAGGTATTGAGGAAAAGAAACATATTAGCTACAAAAAACTGGCGAATGATTCAGAAATGGGAGGAACAAGATATTGCAGAAAGCCAGTGAAGCAGAGGGCTAGACATAGAGATTATTTGAAACCCTACATAAAAGAGTAATAATACAACTCTAGGGACCTCCCTGCCCCCATCACCAGCCTATCACACCTCCCCAACTCTGCAGAAGATGTGACATTTGCTCTGGAATTAAGGAGTTATGAAATGAGTGAAAGGGAGGGCCCAAAATGGGAACATCAAAAGGCCCAGGGAGACTAAAGCAGACACTACATGGCACAGGACTCCCACGCCTCCCCCACTCAGCAACACACACAGCAGCTGCACCCCACAGGACATGCGGGAAGCCTTCTCCAGAGAAACCAAACAACCCCAGAGAGAAAAGAAAGTGGAAGCAATGGCATCTGGAGCTCCCAAGAGAGACATGCCAGTGCAGAATCCCTTCCATGCACTTCCAGGCAGAAACATGCAAGAATGAGCAAATATTTGATGTCCTAATCTCTCAAACATTAAGGGGAAAAAAAGAACCAATGGAGAAAAGAGACAACCGTAGAAAACAAAACAATTCAAAGAAACCATAATGTATAGCTTTAGAAAGATAACAAGATATTACATTCATGAAATCAAAACAGGATGCAATTTTTAAAAAAGGAACAGAGAGTAAATTTAAAAAGCTACTCAAATTCTAAAAGTCAGTAGTAGGATTATGATAAAGTTGATGAAATCACCTAGAGGGTGGAACAAAAAGAAAAAGAAAGGAATAATAGAGACTTTTAAAAATTGAGGGTTAGTCCAGATGATCAAAACCATTGGGGAAAATAGATAATGAAAGAACAAAAGGAAGAGGAAATTGTAACAGGTTGTATTTTCCAAAGAGGGCTGCATGGATATCTACGCACATGCTGTCTAGGACTTTGTTGAGTCCCAAACTAGCGATGGTGTTTAACCCTTGACTCTTGGAAGGTTTTGTGACTATTTGCCACTGGAATGTGGTGGGAAGGAGGAGGATGGTGTAAATCTGACGCTAGGCCATCAGAGGCAATGCTGCCTCTGCTTTGTTTGCTGGAAGCATCTCCCTGAGCTCTGGGCCACATGCTAGCAGTCTGATCACTCCCCAGGCGAAGTACTGTGAGAAGCCTAAGCTAGGCCACATGGAGAGCTCACAGAGGAACACTGAGAGAGGGAGAGATGGCCAAGAAGCCCCCACTCCAGCCTCCTTCACCCCAACTCTAGCAACCACGTGACTCAATCTCAGGCAAGAGAACTGCCTAGATGAGCTTTTCCCTGATCAGTGAGAGGTTATAAAATGACCAAGTGGTTTTAAGTCACTACATTCTGGGGCAATAGGAAGCCAGAATGTTGCCTAAGAGGTAACACTATTTCCCAGATTGAAAGATCTGAGTTACGGGACTGAAAAAGGCCCCCCTAAAGATTCTCCATAATTAAGAGGCCCAGTCCAGAACACAACGTGAAATTTCAGAGCAAAAGGTTAAAATAAAGATCCTTTTAAAAACTGATGATAGAATTACATAAAACAGGGGAATGACACGAAGAACAAATGTCAGTTTGGCATTGAACTTCTCCAAGATGATAACAAAAGCTACAAATCAAAGGATCAATCTCTTTGCATTAGTTAGACTAGACTTTAGTACCAATAAACCCCCAAATGAACACAACAAAAGTTTAATGTTTTGTTCACATAATAGTCCTGGATGGGGGCCTCCCTGGTGGCACAAGGGGTTAAGTCTCAGCACTATGAAGCTACCCAGAGCCACTGCAGCACGAGTTAGATACCGGCCAGGGAGCTTCCCACATATAGCGCAGCAGAACTCTCCTGTCTCTCCCACTGCTCCCCTCAGCAATGTATTTCAGTAGATCCACCTGTTCTGCTCCCCATTCTGTCTCTGGTGAATCCTCTCACCGCTCCTGCCCTCAACCTCTGACCTATACTCTAGCTCTCATATGCATAAAGAAAGAAAGAAAGAATTACTTAAAAAAAAAAAAAAAGTCCTGGATGGCTGTTCAGGTAATAGACAGTAGTGGCAGGTAGTAGGCAGGTAGCAGCCTCCTTCAGGGAACCCAGGCTTTTTCCACATAGTGGAACCTCACCACAGACTCCCTGCTAAATGGTTTTGTGCCCTGGATCCCTTCGGCTCTCTGGGGAAGCCACGGACCCCTTCTCAGAATATTTTTAAATCCATGAAAACACAACTTAAGGTAATACAAAACAAAGTAATCATATGGACCTATCAATATCAAAATATCAAAAGACAACTTGTGCAATATTGATAGCATTTTTGTATTGTCAATAGCAAACAAGACCATCTTTAAAGCTGAGGTGAGTTAAGTCTCATTTACTTTTTAAAGACATGTCAGTGTGAAGACGGACTACACTGGTGGCCTGCAGACCTCACGATATTAAGGAGAGTTGAGAATTAGTATTTGCATCATCCAGTTTTACAAGCCTGTAATAAACAATGACCCTGTAATAAACAGGCCTTCCACCTGTTAACCGACTAACAGCCGCAGGCAGGGACCACCAGAAAGCTGTCTGGCTCAACAACGGGAACAAGTGTGGCTTCACCCCTGGGTAGCTGGATGCGTGTGCTCAGCGCCAGCCAGCTGTGTCCTGTGTCTGTCTGTCAACAGGAAGACTGCAGTTTTGTGTGATCCGGTGGCAGGTCTGATCACAGCCATGATTTCCAAGTAGTGATGATGGTAGCAATGTTTTGAGCTATCCACAGCAACTATAACAAGATAGGAAAATATCTGTGATTTCTGCGGTGAGAAAGCCACAAGTACTGGTTTTATATCTACATTCATAATAGAAAGAAATACTAGATTTTGGCTTAAGATTAGGGGAAAGAAAGATATACTTTTCCCTCCAAGTTCATAAAATCCCCAGAACTTTGGTTCCATGGAGCCCAGGCTGGAATACTTGCTCTGGAGCCTTCTGGTCAGATCTCCGTGGCCAGCCCAGAGAAGAGGAGAGGGCACAGAGGATATCTTCACGGGCCAGGCCTGAAATTGCGTACATCACGTCATTCACATTCCACTGGAGAGAACTGAGGCACGTGGCTACACCTTTGGACAAGAGAATCTGGGAAATAAAGTTCTGTCTGTGTGGACAAGAGGAAGAGAGAATGGACTTGGATGCCAGGCTAGTAGTCTCTTCCATAGCGAGTGGCGTGTCTTGCCACACATAAAACACACTTCAATCCTCTTCCAAGGGAGTCCAAGCAAAGCCCCATCCAACTTCAGTTCAATGCCCAAGTCCTCTAGGTAGCGTGCCACTTTTTTTCTGTCAAGTCTAATGGGTTTTCTCTTGGTCCAGGAACAGTGCCCCTGCTTCCAGCCCTGCATACTTCCAACACACAGGGTGACTGCGGTTAAGACAGGAGACACAGGCCACCCTGGCTCCGTGATGGAAGCCCGCTGGCCTGCCAGCCTTGACAACAGAGGAGGTCACTTTTTGGGACACCACCCCTTCTCTCAGGGATGAGCGCCCCATTGTCTGCCATGGCCCTTGCTCTGCCCTCTGGGCGTTTCTCCCCTGTTCATTATCCCCTGCGGCCACACTTGAAGTAGTGTTGAGAAGGGAGTCCCACTGCTTTCACAGCTCACTTGTTGCTCATGGAAGTTTGGGGGTCCATGTATTGTTTTAAAGTTTTTTTTAAGACCATATTTGTGGTTTCCTTGGGAATTTAATTTCTTCCTTCAAAAAGATTTCTCACCTATTTGCTTCCCATCAGTTACATGTGCCAGTAACCACATCCAAAGCTCTCCTAGACATGATTCTTAAATCTGTCTTTTGTTTCTTTGAGTCCATGCCAGTCTCTCTCTGTCAAATTAATATCACCTACTGTAAAGTCAGCTGTGGCAAGAGTCTTATTAGATAATATCCTTGACCTGATCTTATTGTGCATGAGTTCTTTTCTTTAACTGTTAAAATGAATGCAAACAGCCCAGTGCTTTCCTAAGTACATCTAGCCCTAGTGACAACCTGTTAAGTGAAGTAAGTAACCAACAACAAAGCCTGCCTTTTCCCAACCTTTTCCACTGCTATCGAGCAATAACCAGCCACCGTGGCTTGAGTGCAATCCCCGGCCAGGGAGCTGACCCACATGGCGCAGCAGACCTCTACTGCCTCACCCGCTGCTCCCCTCAGCAGTGTACTTCATTAGATCTGCCTGTTCTGCTCCCCACTCTGTCTCTGGTGAACCCTCTCACCACTCCCTCACACCTCTGGCCTACACCCCAGCTTTTGTATGCATAAATAAATAAATTGTTTACAAAAAATTATCTCAGGTGCTGGTTTCCCCAGATACTCTGTCCCAGCCTAACAGTCCTCTGCAGCTCTCCAGGTTGTTCTGTTTCTTCACCCTCTATCTCTAATCACTGTTTATGTCAGTTCTTGTGACGACATCACCCCACACCTAGAATCAATTTCTGTGCCAGGTAGAGTAGCTTGAGCTACCCCACAAGTAGAATAGATCCCCAAATTTCACTGGCTTAAACAATAAGTGCCTGACTTTAGCTACCATTATTATCTAGATATTTTTCTTAAAAATCACTTGACAAAGGAAGAGCGGAGCCAGGCAGAAGACCACAAACCTACCCTCATCTGCCCCATCTGGAACCACAACTGAGGTCAGTGTGAGGTAACCGGGCAGCAGCCTACAGAGCCCCCAGCCTCCCTCCATAGCTACCCGCGTGCTTAGGGAAGCACCTTTCTGGGTCCCCCCAGGAGACTTGAACTTGTTTAGAGAACCCCGTCTTCTTACAGCCCCTCGTCCTTCTCGGCAGCAGTCCTCCCTTACTGACCTTATCTTACCCTCTTCAATCCCAAGAGTCCTTTGTGAAGATGAATGCAAAATACCAGTTGAAAAGGTCTCACCGTCACTCTGACTTATGGGTAAAACCATTGGTCCAAGTCTCTTTGTGGTCCAAGTCTCCTCTTTTTGAAAACTTTAAGAGTCTGATGGAGGAGGACTTCCTATTTCTCCCCTCTAATCCTTGTTCCACACTCTTCTTAGTGCCTTCTTGAATGCCCGGTTTGCACGGAGCATTCCCCGGCACTCCCCATGCCAGTCATTGGCTCTTCCCTCTCCCGCCACACAATGGCAAAGAGATCCTCAGTGAACTACATTGATCACAGCCTCCCTTGTGTCATCTTAGCAAAATATCCTATGCCCTTAATAGTCTGTCGCCTTCCCCTTTTCCACCCTGACCCTTCCTGGTCTCCATGCTCCCTGTGATTCAGCCTCACCCCTCTCTTGGCAGTGGAAGGCCTGCCTGGAAACTTGGGCCTCCATCTTGGCTCCTGCTGGGGCCCCTCCCTGCAATGCCCTTCCCCTGTTGGGATAGCTCACTCTGGTTAGGCAACACCCAGATCCTGGCAGTGGTGGAAAAGGGAGAGAGGCCCGTGAGAATGGGTGGTATGAGAGCGACACCCACACAGTAAGTGTGGCAGTCTTACTTCAACTTCTCTTAGCCTCTGTTTCTTAGCTGATATATCAGGGTTGATCTGGATTATCTTTAACAACTCCTTCAGGGTACATTCTAGCCACCTCCCCTCCCCACCATGAAAATTACACTGAATTGTCATTCCATTTTCAAGACCACATATTCTGGAGTAGAGCCAAAAAGCTGGGTTCATATGTCTGTTCTCCCACTTAGCAGCTGTCTGGCCTTGAGCAAGTGACCAAGTCTCTCTGTTCCTCATTTTCCCACTGTTTGATGGGAACTAGGAACAGTAATAGTCTCAGGATTATTGTGAGTATTAAATGATACATAGGTCACAGATACAAATGTAGTCGTGAGATAATAGTGCATATGTTGGTCTCTGTCCCTGATTCCCACCACAGGGCTCCGGATCCCTGCAGTTTCCTAAGTGACAGGAGCTCTAGGAGCAACTCTCGTTCTATTTGTCTGTGTCCCTGACACAGGGCACCTGAAGCCCTTGTAAAATCCTCTGTGATAAGAGCTCTAGAAGTGCCTTTGTTCTACTGAGGGGCCTCTGGGTGGGCTCCTGGATGGGGGCTGGCCACCAGCTAGACCCAGCCATGATTAGAAGCTTGGGATTTTCAGCTCCACCTCCATCCCCAGAGAGGAGGAGTTAATAATTGATAGCTCCCACACAAGGAAACCTCCATAAAACGCCAATACTGCCAGGTTCAGAGTTCCCAGGCAGGTGAACACAATCACGGACCTGGGGGAGGGGCACTAGCCACAACCCCACAGTAACTGATGCTCCTGCACTCGGCCCTCCCACACCTCCGCCTGTGCATTTCTTCATCTGGCTGTTCATCTGTGTCCTTTATCACATGTCCTCTCATAAACTGGCAAACACGTTTCCCTGAGTTCTGGGAGGCACCAGAAAATTCATCAGATCTAAACGGGGAGTTGCGGGGGGGTGTAATGTGTTGCCAATGGGTCAGAATCACAGGTGGCAACCTGAACTGGCACTTGGCGTCTGCAGGTGGAGGGAGCAGCCTGTGGGACCAAGGCCTTAACCTTGGGAGCTAATGTTAGCTTGAGGCGCTAGTGTCAGAGTCAAGCGAACTTGCAGGATGGCCGGCTGCTGTGGGTCGCTTGGTGTGGGGAAAACGTCCACACGCTTGCGCCTAGCAGGGTCAGCAGTGACATGCTCTGGGCTAGTGAAGGAGATACACAGGGAAAAAAGACACAGTAGGGGGAATGGAGGGTTTTCCTACATGAGAGGGAAGAAGTGAGTTTTTCCATTAGAGTTGGGGTACATCTCAATAAGCTCTATGAATTATTCACACTAAGCTCCACGGCCACACTAGGCAATTTGAGTAACAAAGCCAGTCCCCTTTCTCTCCCCATCCCCGCTGCCTACGACTGTGCCCCACATGTATAAAAACTGAGTATAATTTTCCCCCAAGGAAATAAATGGGATAAACTGCCACTACAGCATTTGACTTTGGTTTCAAGAGCTTTGCCCAACCTCCTCGAACTGTCTTCCCTTTCAGAAGATCACTTCACCAAGCCAGACCTGGCCTTACACTCAACATTTGGGAGACATGAGGGTAGAGGTGAGGGGAACTGGAGTTGAGAGAGGAGCAGAGCTTGCTTCAGGCTTATGCAGGCCAGGTCCCTATCCCTGAGCGCTCTACAGGGATAAAAGTCTATGAATTTAAGAGACCAAAGAAAATGCACCCCTAGGGGGCGGAAAGTGGAGAACATTTAACACACAGCAGGAGGCCAACCTGTGGGGGACCACTCTTTGAGAAGACCCAGGGAACCCTGATTCTCCCTGAAATGTACAAAAGTCAGGTTGCTTCTTCAAGCCAGACCATTACCCACAGGTGGAGGATGGGGGGTGGGGGGTGGGGAGGAGACAGTCCCAGCAGTCCCCATGGGCAGTCTAGAAAGTGTTACCCAAACAGAGGCAGTAAAAACTGCAGTCTCTAAAGACCATAAAAATTCAAGTCAGAACCAAGGAGAATGAGTGATAAGGGGAAAGAAAATAGAGCCTGGGAATGGGTTGGAGAGAACCCAGGGCAGGTAGGGAAGGAGGCGGGTGTCAGAAAAGGCTGGGAGTTAGGTGAGTAATCCAACCTGAGACAGCTACCTCTGCCCATCGTGTGGATCGCAGCCCTTTAATAAAACGCTGCCAACGTGACTGCAATTTCAGTGCTTATGTACCAGTGCCTCACAGTTCTGCATCTTAACCTCATTGCTGGGGCTCCAGAGGCCCCCTCCCCACCCCCATCTCCCAGCCCAATGTCCCCCCGCAGCCACAGGGGCGAGGCGTCTCATTTTGCTAGAATGTCATCCATTTATCAAAGGACAGGATTAGCCGCGCGCCCCCCCCCCCAACATTTGGAAGGCAGAGCCTTCCTCCTTCTAATTTCAACTTGGCAACAGCTTAGGTTATTAACCTACTGAAATATCCTCCAGGGTCTCCCTCTCACACCACACTGCTTCCCCTCGTGTGTTCCCAGCATTCATTCCCTCCTTCTCTTTTTCTCTAGGGCTGTGAAACATAAAACATGTTCCTTCTTCACATCTTTATGTGGATAAAAGTCATCCCTCCCCCCATCCTTATCTGACTGGGTGGGGTGCGGGAGCATTTATGGTGAGCAGAGGGACTGAGGGTGTACTCCTAGAGGGGTACTCTTAGACCAAGGAGAAAACTGGGATCCCACTTTTGATGAGACTTGCGGGAGGAAGGTGGGAATTAGAAGGAACTTTGAACCTAGGACTCAGGAAACCTGGGTTTAAGACTAATTCTGTCACCCATTAGGCCATTTACCATGGGAAAGTCAACTTCTCCTCTCTGGGCCTCAGTTTCCCATGTCTGATAGATAAGAACCAAGGGTTCAAGGACGCGGGGTATTCCAGGGCTCAGGTGGGTTACTCAAATGTGTGAACTGACCCATATAAGATAGTAAGGAACAATGGGCAAATCAGAGGGTACAGGCCCAAACTAAAGGCACTCAGGTTTTAAAAATCAAGATATCACCAATCAAAATAGATCTTTCAGAAAAATTAGGCCCAGGAACCACCAGTCTATTTTCTCTGGAGGGTCTTCCAAGGTCTGTTTCCAGTAAAACCTTCCACCATATTATCATCTACATGAACTGGACTTATCTCAAAAGCGTGCTAAGTAGACATGGCGTCAATTCAGGAAATAGGTCTCTTGTCTAGCCTACCCCTCAGCCCCTAACATACAACTGATTTACTATCTGAAATTCCTTGAAAAGGTGTGGCTGGGCTAAAGTATGTCCACATCATTTGACATGTCTCCCTTCAAAACCCTAAGTCCCCTCCCTTTTTGTGCGGGTTGGGCTTAGTGACTTCCTTCTAACAAGAAGAGTATGTTGGAAATGATAGTACAAGACTTCTGAGACTAAGTCAGAGAAAACATTTGGTTTTCTCTTCTTTCTCCCCCTCCTCTGCTGCTTCCTCCTCCTCCTCCTCCTCCTCCTCCTCCTCCTGTTCTCTCTCTCTCTCTCTCTCTCTCTCTCTCTCTCTCTCTCTCTCTCTCTGTCTCTGTCTCTCACTGTCTCTCTCTCTGTCTCTCTCTCTCTCTCTCTCACACACACACACACACACACACACAATCATTCTCTCTGGGGTAACCCAGCCAGCTGCCATGTCCTTGGGACACAAAGCAGCCCCATAGAGAAGCCCATATGGTGAGGAGCTGAGGCCCCTATCAGTAGCCATGTGAGGCAGCCATCTTGGAAGTGGCTCCTGCAGCCCCAGTCAAGTCTGCAGATGACAGCTGCCCAAACCAACAGTTTCACAGAAGCCTCATGAGAGACCCTCAGCCAGAATAACCACTGAGTCACCCCAAATCCTGACCCACAGAAACTGTGAAATGGTTACCATTTGCTATATTACAGGCTGCTAAGTTTTAGAGCAATTCATCACATATCAACAAATAATGAATATATTAAGAAATAAACTTCCCATCCCACAGCGAAAGATAAGTTTTAAATCTAAATTCCTAGGGAAGAAAAAAGTTGACAAGTGGGCACCAAAAAGTTCAAGAAAAGGGGAGACAGGTTTTATTCACTTTATAATTTGCTTTTAACCAACAATGAAATTATCACAAGAACTGAATTTTTAGAAAATAGATGCATTATAAATCCTACCTCAGCTCCACATCACTTAGACTGCCCGCCTCCGCCTCACCCACGTGCCCACCCTCAGAGAACAGTGCCAACCAGCCCTCTAGGGCCGAAGGCAAAGGAGGACGCACCTCGGGTTCCAACAAAAACACAAATTGTAGGTTTCACCTGAAATATTTCACCAGTTTAATGGCAGCAAAGAAATCAAGGAGAGAAGTAGTTTCTATACTTTTCAGACTGCTTCTATTCCTTCAAGGACGTGCATATCTATCTCTGCACATGCTCTGGTTTTCTATTACTATGTAGCAAGCTACCCTAAAACTCAATGGTTTAAAATGATGTCACTTGTTTTGCTCATGAATCCACAACTGACATGAGAATTTACAAGGACAACTCTCTGCCTCACTGGACTGGGGTCCCAGAAGGATGGATGGATGATAAGTTTGGTTGGAGGCTGGCCAGCAATAATGTGCTGAACTCAGCTTGTACTCCTTTGCAATAGTCACTAAGTATCCAAAAATGCTTGCAAGTCAGTTTATTATACCACTAGTAGCTTGAAATCAGGTCTAGTGAAACTGTTACACCCAGATCAACCAGCACTACAAATCAGAGCAGGTTTTCTAGCACACCTCTGCCTATCTGAGACCTGTCTCTCTCTCTCCCCCAGCCACACGCTTGTTTGGGCTTCTTCATAGCATGGAAGACTTGGCATAGTTAGGATTTTTACAGGGTGACTGACTTTCCCCAGAGCAAGTGTTCCAAAAGATCTGATCTGATGCTACACTCAGTTTCTGAGAACCTGGCCTCAGAAGTCTCAGAATGTCACTTCGCTCCCATTCTATTAGTTCCACAAATCACTAAGACCTACCCAGATTCAAGGAAAGAGATCATACCATCTTTCAATGGGAGGAGCAGGAAAGAGCGTTAGCATGTGTGACCATCTTTCATCTACCCTAGCAGAGGAAGGAAGGTTGGATGGTGTGGCAGCAGTGGCCCCACAAGACACCAGAAGATTCGAGTCCAACCCCTTCCTTCCATTCTTACTACGTGCATGCCTTCAGCAGGTCATTTGATTGACTCAAACCTCCTTTTCTTCATGCACTAATCAAACAAACAAAAAGGAGTCACAATAACCTTTACCCTGCCTATTTCTCAGACTTATCATTAGGAACAAATATTTCAATGCATTTCAAGGCACTTATATGTAATTGCGAGTCTTCAAGGTTCAAGGCTTGTTACAATTGTCTTTCACATATGCACATTAACTAGGGTGACCCTAGACTGCATAGTTCAAACCAGGACACTTTGCAGAGTCAAAGGGAGTGTTAGTAATAATTATGCTATAAATAAGGGGTGGAATCAAGATGGACCCTGGTAAAGCTTGCGTGGTCACCCAACTATATATGTCAGTTTTCAATGAAGAAACTGAGTCACATGAACTGGGTCATGTGATGAACATTTAGTGGGGGGAAAGAAATAAGAAAATATTCTGAAAAGAATTTAACACGTCAGGCGTCCCTGGTGACGCAGCAGTTAAGTGCTGCGCTGTGCAGCTGTCAGCAGTGGCAATGCGAGTCCGACGCCGGGCCAGGGAGATTCCCACATGGCGCGGCAGACCTCTCCTGCTTCGCCCGCTGCTCCCCTCAGCAGTGTGTTTCCGTCCATCTGCCTGGACTGCTCCCCGCTCTGTCTCTGGTGAACCCTCTCGCCACCCCACACCTCTGGCCTGTACCCCAGCTTGTATGTATAAATAAATAATCTTTTTAAAAAAGGAAGAATTTAACACATCAGAGCTCTAGCCGAAAGTTTCTAATGGGAAAAGGCAGACTACAATAGATATACAAAGTAAAAATGAAAGAAAAAAATCATTTTTCTTCTACTTCAGTCATTTTTCTATTCCCAATGTGAAGGTTCCCCCCAACAGACTCCCAGCTGGGGTTCTTGCCTCCAGTCTCACCTCTCTAGTCGTTTCTCCACTGTGTTCCCCTACCCCAAAGAATGCTGTTAAGAGTGTAAACTAATACAAAATAACATTCCCTGACATAAAGCCTTGTGATAGCGTTAATCTCCTAGAGACAATACCTGCACCACCCAGTGTGAAGACAGCAAGCACACCTGTATGGTCCTCCGCCTACCTGTCCCCCAACTCCTCTCCTGTTCTCATCTACCTCACATTTTATTTACATTCTAAAAATTCCAAAAAGCCTTTATCTCCCAGTATCACGTAGGGCCAAGATTTTTACCATGATGCCTCTCTTCATCATCCTTTCAGTATGGAATGCTCTTTCCCATTTCCTTTGCTTCACTAGCCACGCAGAGGGTCATCTTTTCAAAGAAAGCTTTCTAGATACTATTCCCTCCTCAGTGCTCACACAGCACCCTAGGAACGCCTCTGGCCTTGGAATGCTACTGGTTAAACTGGGGACCCAGGTTGCCTGGACTCTAATTCCAGTGGATCTTGGGACAGCTACTTAATCAATCTGTGCCTCAATTTCCCTATCTGTAAAATGAATTTTACAAGACTCACCTCCTGGAATTGTTGTGCAGATTAACTGTGTGAATGTAACACATACATCACTTAAAATAGTGCCCCGCACATAGAAAGTACTCAATAAATAGCAGTTATGCTCTCTGAAATGGCCTGCATCTGGCTCCCCCAAGGGCAAAGGTGGGGTCTAATTCATACCTGTATTCCTAGAGGAGCCTAATAAGTGTTAGTTGAAATGAGCTGAGTTTAGGAGCTCTTGGGGTCTTCAGGGAGACTCTCTGCTCCTGGAAGTGGGGGAGAGACTAGAAGTCAGACAGAGGTGAGAAGACTGGAAGAAAGACCAAATTCAGAGAGCAGACCAAACAGGAGGGAGATATTGAAACTCCAGCCTCAGCTGGCAAGGGGGTGACTGCTGCAGGGAAAATGGCCTGACCCTCACATCCAGCAGGCTCCTCCTCCAAAACCCCTAGGAGAACTCAGCTCAGGCCTCCCTGCCTCCAGCCGCCCTGGGTGTTTCTTTTTTTTTTTTTTTTAAAGATTTATTTATTTATTTATTTATACATACAAGCTGGGGTACAGGCCAGAGGCGTGGGGCGGGGAGAGGGTTCACCAGAGACAGAGTGGGGAGCAGAACAGGCAGATGGACGGAAATACACTGCTGAGGGGAGCAGCGAGCGAGGCAGGAGAGGTCTGCAGCGCTATGTGGGATTCTCCCCGGCCGGGCATTGAACTCGCATGGCCGCTGCTGACAGCTCCACAGAGCAGAGCTTAATCGCTGCGCCACCAGGGAGGCCCCCACCCTGGGTGTTTCTGTTTCCCCTTCTCCCTGCCCTGCTCCCCAGAGGGCTTCTTTCTGAGAGGGCAACCTCCAGCTTCACCCACTGCTTGGTCACATGAGGAGACCAAGTTGATAAAGCACCTTGCATTTGTTTCTCACTCCTAGTCGGCTTGGAGGGCTTACCTCAAATTTCAGTTTTCCTTTCTCTGGCCTCGCATTTCTAAATACACCCAAACAAAGATAATAAGAAGAAACCAAGTTAATACACAAAGCATTCTGACAAATGAATGTCTTTACAAAGTTGACTTTGTAAAGGGCACTGGAAGTCTAAGTATTGCATATGGTTCAAAATTTCCTCAAATTTCCATTTTTTTTTTTTTATTTTTTTGAACTCAGAAATTTCCAGACATTTTCCTGCTCTGGACTGACCCTTGAGTAGCAAACCATGTCCATGAAGCAGCCTGCCCCATGGAAAGAACTCTGGAGCCCAGAAGGCCAAAGCGTCATCACGTCCTCAGAGGCAGGGCTCCAGCACTTCCCCCCCCAGCCCCTCCCCACCCCGACAGGCCTTCGCAGGGCAAGGGTGGGGCAAAGGTAGCACAGGCAGCTGGCGTGGCTTCTTCAGAGTCAGACTCCCAGGAGGCCGAATATCCGGCTGCTGCTCCAGCCCCTCCAGGCTGTTATCATTCTCCTAAAACCAATGCCCCTCTTGCCTTGTGGGAAAATAGCACCCCATAAAGTGCTTCTTTGGGTCAAGGAGAAAGGGGTAGGAAGCAGGCACCCTACAGGGCCCTCCCCTAACAGCTCTTGAATGCAGGGGTAAATCCAGCACGGGAGCATGACAGCTGGTCTTTGTCTCACACGATACCAGAAGAGCTACGAAACTCAGGCTGCCAGTTAGTGAGTGACTGAAATGAAGAACAAGAGCTGAGGGATATATTAATATACAGGCATCACTGTGAGCTGGGCAGGAGTGGCAGTTTGACCAAAGACTCAGCGCTCTGTCATCTTTCAGGTTCAATCCTGGCTCTGACTTGCTGGCTGAGTCCTTGGGTTAATTTTCTGCCCTCTCTAAGCCTCCGCATCCTCATCTGTAAAACAGGGACAGTAAGAGTGCCACATCATGGGCATACCATGATGATTAAATATAAAAAGACTAAGTGTAGAACTTGACGGTGAATGCTCAGGATGACAATTACCAATGTTACTCTTGAGGTTTGTGGTCCTCGGAATAATAAGGTGAAGACCGTTCTGGAAGCCGGCACCTGCCTTCCCACCACATGGCCCATCTCCACCGTGGAAGCTGGGGTCCAGGTCAAGATGGATGACCCCCTGATGACCAGCTCAAGAAACTCATGGAGCCCTCCAGCTGGCCACCCCCTGACCATCCAGAACTCCATGGTTCACCAGTTACCTGTTCACCCTGTCTCCTGGACCCGTTCCCCACCCCTCCAGTTCAGAGAGTGAGAATTCTGGTCAGGACCCAAAGACTTACCCAAACTCCCCAACACCAAGATAGGGGGCTCCCTCAAGGCAGAGCAGGAATGAGATGGAAGAATTGGGTTAATCCCAAACCAAATGAGGGTCTAATTCGCGCTGTAAAAACCTGTCAGCTGCTAGTTAACAGTTCTTCTGGCCCAGAGTTTGGCGGGAGGGGCGGCCTCAGCTCGAAGGAGCATTTGGGTCTGTACCTAGAGTGTTGTTTTTCTCCCTTTTCCTTGTTTTTTCATTTTTGGAATGTGAATATAAACTTTATGGAGGGGCCTGGTCTCTGTTCACACCGGGTGCTAATAGCCCACAGCTGAAAGCAGAGGTGCAGAGGAATATGGGGAGATGGAGGGCCCAGAGGTTAGGGGAACCAAGAGGGGCCATGGAGGGGCCCAGGAGGCGGTGGAAGGATATTTAATATTGAATTTGCTTTTTTTTTAATGTGGAAACTTTTAGACACAAACCGGCCCCTGTGTTTAAGTCATTAAAACATCTTTAAGCATTTTCTGGTTTGAGTTTTCTCTGCAGCCGTCCTGGTTCCTGGAATGTATTTTATTTTTCTTTTAAGTCGGTGAAAGCAGAGGGAGGAGGGGGCTGGCAGGGGGGAAAAGTGCATTTCCAACAGATTTTTCTTTTTCTTGTTCCTAGGGTGGGGAAGAGGGCGGAGAAGGAGAGAACAGGGCACCCTGTGTCTGATCATTAATCCCCAGGAATCCTGGTTTGGCCTTTTAAGGCCAGTGCACTACTGACAAGATATACAGATACCCGATCTCTGATCTCAGGGTCTGTGTCAAGGGCATGGCCTGGACCCTCCCAGAGGGCCAGGGATCCCGACTGCTGAATCCAGTGTCACCCTGGCCTTGCAGAGCAGGCGAAGAGCAGGGGAGCCCCACGGTTTATGCAGTGCCAGGACTCCTCTCTGCCCAGCACACGGGGAATCTCACCTACTTCCATTGGGCACCTCGGACCTTGGGCTGGGGTCCACACCAATGTGACTGCCCCTTGGCAAGGCTGAACTCGCTGGTGGGGGGAGTGTGGAGAGGACATCTATGATGCCTCAACCCCCAAGCTCCACACTGGCTTCCTTGGCCTCAGGAAGCCCCAATGCCCCAGTCTCAAGGATGCTGGCATCATAAAGAGAAGGCCTGGAATCCAGATTCCTGGGTAGCAGGGTCTGGACCAGGGCTCAGAAGGGCCATAACAAGGAGACTGGCTCCTGACATCCGCCCAGAAACTGTCGTTTCAGCATAGATGGCCAGGCCAGGAGCAGGGCTGGACTGAAAATGGGGCCCCCAAACCATGTCTGAGAAGTACTTACTCTCTGGCCAGAGGCTTGGCATCTCCAGGACAGGTGCCCCAAGGTCAGGCAGTAGGTGCCTTAGAAGTGTTTCTCTGCCAGCACTGCACGGAGCTTCATAGCTCCCAAGGCCCAGTCCTTCTCCCGTGGTCTGAGACCCGTTTCCCCTGCTGAACCTCTAGTTTTCCGTTTGAACAATGGGGAAATCCAATCACCTATTGGGGGAGGGAAGAATACTCAATTTTCCCAAAGGGGTTCTTTTCACAAGATGAGAAAACAGGCTGGAGGTGTTTCTAAGATGCTAGAATTGAGCTCTAAAGGGACGGGATAGGTGATGGGAATCTCAGGGGCATGTGGGGTCTATGTGTGTGCGGTGCTTGAGAGAGATGGCCCTCAGGAAGACACTTTGTCTAGGAAAGCTCTCCTGTTAGGTGCCCTGCCTGCTCCCAAGTGGCAAAGAGGCCCATGAATGCAGATGTGACCCCACCTGCTCCCTAGGGGACCCCTCCACAACATGGGCTGCCTTTCAGGCAGGCGGGACATGCTAGCTGGCACAGGGTTCAGGGAAGGTCTGAGGGCAACGAGAAGACTGTTAGAATTCCAGGGGCCCCCTCAGGAAGCCTCGTGGTGCAGCTCTGAGCTTCTGGTGCTGTGTGTCTCAGATGAGAGAGGGTCTCCAGCCCTCCTGACGGAGGGAGACAGGAGGCAGGCCTTGGAAGACAAGCATGGAACTGGCTTCATCTTTCCTTCACCACCAGCAGTTTCAGGGGGGCTGCACTGTGCAGGGTGGGAGGAGGAACTGGGCTGTCCAGGAGTTGCAGCCCCATAAGAGGAAGATGACAACAGACGTAAGCCACGGGATGGCTTTGTCACTGCCTGGGGCATCTCAGCGCCTGAAGTTTGATTCCTGGCCTGAACATACCTATGGCCTTCTCCGAGGTAACTCCTGCTTTGAGGGATTTTGTCTTAAAAACAGGTCATCTGGAACCTCGGGGTGAACACAGGGTCTGGGCATCTTCCCACTTCTGCAGCCTCAAGGCCAGCACCTCAGTGTGTGGTTGGCACTCCTGTTTGCCCAGCAAATGGCACGGGAAACACATATGGTTTAATCCCCACAATCCCTCCTCCCCCCCAAAAAAAAATATGCCCTAGACCAACTTCCACGGCAAGGGGCATAGATATTACTTCCTAAGGACTCCCTCCTGCTCTCCTCTTACCCCATTGGGGATGGGGACAGAAGAGTGAGTCCACGAAGGGGCAGGGCAGGTGAAGCTCCCTGCTCCCTCAGCATGGGTCAGGGAATTCTGAGCAAGGCCGCAGGGCCTGAGGGATGCTTCCTGCAGGGTGCTGCTGCCTGGGCCTCCTGAGGCCTGGCCTTCCCCCAGAATGGCAGTTCCACCATCCCCAGTGCACTTTGCACTGCAGATATTAGGGAGCCTTGAAGAGGGAATAACTCTGCCTTCGGGACACAGTTAGTTCTATGCTGCTATCAGGTGGACCCTGGCAGTAATTTGGTTCTGAAAATTGGTGCCACAGGAACAGCTGAGAGCTGGCAAGGCCCATGCCCCTGTGGGTCAGAGTCTGTCAGTCTGAATTAAGATATGCAAAGCCGAGGCACACACCCCACCCCACCCCCCAGCCGCTGTTGTCGCCTCTCTGCCTGGTGCGTAATTGGTGTCAACTGTTTGATTGCGATAATTGCTACTGTCTGGGGAAGTGGCTCCCAGGTCCTGGTAGGACACAGCCCAGTATGCAGACGGCTGGGCCCATGGCTCACCCCAAGTGCCCCCTGATGCCTTGAACTTCTGCCTACTGCACCTTCGACCTGCAGGCCTGAGACTCCAGTGGGACTTCCCATTTCCTCCCTCCCATTCCCTGAGAAGGGGAGAGGGGTGGGGAGGAACCAGAAGATCTGTCCCCCACCCAAGCAACACAAATCGTATCTTCTCCTGGAGGGAGGAGGAAACAGCAGGCCTAGGCTAGATGATTTACCCCCAAGTCCCGCATTTGCCATCCCCTAAGTCACAGTAGCAATTACTTCATGGTTTTTGTCCTGGTTGTCCTCATCGAAGCCTCCACAAGTTGGTCTCATTAACCCCTACTTTAGAGATGAGAAAATTGAGGCTTCTGGGTGTTGGTGAGGGGACAAGGATTAGGTCACACATCCTTTGACATGCATCTTGGAAGAAGCAGAGCCAGCCAGATGTTAGAACTTGCTTCCCCAAGCCCTTCCTCCCATCCAACAAAAGGGAAGGGGTTCCCTGGAGGTGTAGGGGGTTAGGTCTCAATGCTATCACACCGCTTTCACTGCCAGGGCCTGAGTTCAATCCTGGCCAGGGGGCTAACCTGCATATGGCGCAGCAGTATGCAGTAACTGTCTCGCCTGTCTCGCCCGCTGCTCCCCTCAGCAGTGTATTTCAGTAGATCCGCCGGTTCTACTACCCACTCTGTCTCTGGTAAACTCTTACTGCCCTGCCCCCCAGCTTTCTGGTATGCATTAATAAATAAATCTTTAAAAATACATAAATAAATAAATCTCAGCTGCTATTTATCAACCAGTATCTGTACCTCAGTTTCCCCTTATCATGAAGATTTCATGAGCTGAAAGTATTTATAACGGGTCTGGGACATAGTAAGCACTCAATAAGTGTTTGTTAAATAAATAGACATAAAACCTTCCCTGTCTGTGTAGAGGGTGGGAAGTGGAAGAAGAGGGTTTTTTGTTTTGTTTTGTTTTTTTGGTGTCTGCAAATGAGTGTATCACAGGGCAGGATCAAGTGAAGGTTAGAGGCAGGGTGCTGGAAGATGCCACCACTCTCCGTGGGAGGCAGTGGCCTTGAGCAGGGAGGCTGAGTCTTGAGAAAAAGAAGAGAGACACTCGGGGCTGGTACACTAGGAGGCGGAGCCCTGTCAGTCATCAACATAAGGCATGTTGTACTTGCACCGAGGAGTGGGAGGAAAGAAGGTGATAGTGCTCCAGCTTTAAAACCTATGCACCAAACTATATGCTAACGACTTTTATACACTCTTTCATTTAACCCTCACACAGCTCTATATGTTCATTGGGAGAGGTTAAGAGCATAGACTTTGGAGTTTGAATCCAGCTTTTGACACCTATCAGATAAGTAAACTGGATGTATGCAATTCCTCTGGGCCTCAGTTTCCTCATTTGAAAAACGAGCTTAATAAGAGGTGCCTCCCAAGATGGTTGTAAGCATGGAATGGGCTAATGGTTATGAAATACTACGCTCAACCCCTAGACCACGCCATAGGTGCTCTGAGAAATTTACCGGACTCCTTACATTTATTAAATAATAACAATGACTGATTACTACAGTGTATGGCTTTGGCCTCTAGTTTTTTAACTTGCCTGGATTGGAAAGGGTTGGGCATCAAGGTTTCTAGAACATGGGCTGTGAATGTCAAACCCCAGTGGATTATGACGGCAGGGGCCAATGGGAGCAGTCTGCCTTGGGTGCAGGCAATGAAAGGGTTCATTGTCTGTGGAGAACTTTAAAACAATAATAAAATTGACTAAAAGTCGGCCTGCTTTTTTCTTATCAGCATGTAGCAGTAATTCTGTGTCACTGATAAAATACTCCTCCCTGAAAAAAAATACTCTGTTGGGCTATGTTCAGAGTAATTACTACAGTAACTGTTGAGTTTCAATAACACACAGGTGAGCTTCAGATGAGCACACCTCTGTCCCGTGTCCTTTAAGACTGCACAGTCTGGGGCCTCCCCGGTGGCGCAGCGGTTGAGCGCTGCACTGTGGAGCAGCGGATGCTAGTTTGACGCCCGGCCGGGGAGAATCCCACATGGTGCGGCAGAGCTCTCCTGCCTCACCCGCTGCTCCCCTCAGCAGTGTACCTCTGATCTGCCTGTTCTGCTCCCCACTCTGTCTCTGGTGAACCCTCTCACCGCCCCACGCCTCTGGCCTGTACCCCAGCTTGTATGTATAAATAAAATTAAAAATCTTTAAAAAAAAAAAAAAAAAAGACTGCACAGTCTGCCTTAGTTCACCTGTAGAACCCGGGCAGCTGCGGTCAGCCCAGACCTCCCGTGTGGAGCGGAATTCATGACTTGGCCACGACTTGGCCATGATTCGACTACATGCTTCACTTCAAGAGTGAATGTATGATAATTCAGCCACTAGCCCTGGCTTCAGTCACAATAGTTCTAACCACCCATCTTTAAACAGTAGATTCAAAAATAAACGCCGTGCAGTGACGGCAAAGACAAGGGAACAGACTCACGTTCCTTCGTTCCTGTCATTCTCAAACCAGAGTTCACCCTTCTGGGAGCTTTTCTTCGTGTTGCCTGCCCAACCCCCTCTTTTACCAAAAAAAATACTTGGATATAATTTTTAAGTATTAATCAATATCAATTGCCTTTGTCTTCTCTGCACTGTAATATTTTATTTGATAGTAATTTACTGGTATCATTATACAAAGTGTAATAAAAACTTTTCACTGTCTGAGTTTCTTTTCTGGCCATTACGATGTAGTCATCATTATCACGGTGATATTTCACCATGGGGGGCATGTTAAAAATGAATCACTCATTTTGGGCTGCCTAGTCTGGTCCCCACTAGTCTGAAAATGGCACCCATGAGACCGTCGTACCAGACTCTCCTGACTGCCCACCAGGCCCTGGAACCCCCGGTGGTCAGCCCAGCAGGCAGTGTGGATGGGTTCTTCTCTCCCACCAGCCTTCTCAAGGCTCCTGCCCTGCTAAGTCCCTCCCGGAGGCACCCACTCCACCCCCAGCCTCCCCTTCCTGTCCCTGTGAGCCACCCAGCAGCGGCAGGGAAGGCTTCAGAAGTGATCTGTGACAGGGACATAGGCCACAGGCTCCTAGAAAGACCCGAGAAAGCATCCTACTCAGATTTGCAGCCTGTTGAGGAAACCAAGCCCAAAGAGAGGCATTGCCTAGCTCGGGGTCGCCCCGCTCATTAGTGGGTCAAAGAAGAACTAGGACTCAGCATCCGTGGCCTCCAGGCTGGGATCTTTCCATGACAACAATCAGCCTGGTCCTAAACAGGGTGGGCTCATGGTGGACTTGCATCACAGACGCAGGCTTTGGCAGATGCTCCTTCTGGCCAGGAGGGCCTTCTGGGACCCCTTTCTGAGACAAGACTAGTCAAACCCTCAACCTGCCTCTCTCTTTCCTTCGTGTTCCCCAAGTGTGAGCTGGGAGCAGGGCCAGGTATGTAATAGAACGCTCTAAACTGGGGTCCAAGTGACCTGCAGTCCAGAGACATATTCCTTTCCCTGAGGAGCTAGGATTGGTGCCAATCCTGACCTCTGGACACTTGTCCCAGATTGAGGAGGGGTGGGTGGGTAGGGGCTGGGGTGGAGAAGTAATGGGTGTTCCCATGTTGAGGGTGCCCCTTTTTTTCAGGAAAAGGCAAATCTGGGGTCTCTACAAGCAAAGACCTCTAGCTCTCAGCATCGTGAGTTCTACTTCCTGGAAGCCCCTTCCCTCCTCCCACCAGTTCTGGGCTGCTGAGACAGCTGCTGCTCCCATTTCAACCAGCACCAGATCCATTAATAGCATCAATTTTATTTGCACCAGCCCTGGCTCCCTCCCCGCTCCCCAGGGGCACTCGATCCAGAATGCCAGGCCCTGCTTCCTTTTCTCCTGGAACACGCTGACTCCCTCCCTTGGGCGCCAGGGAGTTGGCAGGATAATAACCTGCGAGAGGAAAACTCTCTTCTCCCTGCCTTCTAATCTTTAGCACTCACCAAATTAGAAAAGGCTTGAGAAGCCCACTGGACTGACTGCCGTGGGGATGTCATACCATTAACCCCGGGCCGCCTCCTGCTGGGGTAGGCAACTGGGGGAGGACATTTCAGGCCCCCTCCAATCCTTTCCAGCCCCCTGTCTCTAAACAGGAATGGAACCCACCCCCACTTCCATTTTCACCATCCTGCATTCTTACCTCCATCAGTTGACGGGAAACCTCTACCCCAACCTCCCCTCCCTCCCCACCCCCACCTCTCTTCCATCTCATTGTCCTCAT
Organism: Scalopus aquaticus; assembly: GCA_004024925.1. NCBI lineage: Eukaryota > Metazoa > Chordata > Mammalia > Eulipotyphla > Talpidae > Scalopus > Scalopus aquaticus. The sequence continues at coordinate 44,609 of PVIJ01004396.1, read as the reverse complement.
CCCCACTCCTTCAATTGTTGTGGATTCCTAGAATGGCCAGAAGGGCCCTTGGACTCCAAGCCCTCATCTCAAACATGAGTATGGGGGTGATGGGGTGGGGAGGACATCTGCCATCTTGTTCCTCCTTTAGGACTCAACTCAGCTGGCTTTTCAGTTGTCCATACAGGAAAACCTGACCTTGACCCTGGCCAGGCTCCATTCCAAGGGATACAGCAGTCAGACAAACAAAGTTCCATGCCCCAGAGTTACAGGCTACTTGTCCCAGAGGCTGTCCCTCAGTTCTGGGGCTGGGGTAGGTCCCACGTGGGACTGTTACTGTGGGTTTACTTGTCTGCCTCCCCATGAGACTGAGCTCATGGTGGCAGCAGGGGCGACATCTTGTTCAGCACTAGGCACAGGCCTGGCACATCAAGATGTTGAATACATCTTTATGGACTATGTGCCAAGCACAAAGGGCTAAGTACTAAGTAACATCGTCCCCACTTAAGAGGAGCAAACTGAGTCCCAGAGAGCTTACGTGACGATCCGATGCGTGCCAGCATCCCAGCAAGTGATTCAAATGCAGGCGGTCTGTTCCAGAGCTCAAGCTCTTGTGCTCAAGGAAGGACGGAGTGGGCCAACAATGGGGCTGTCAGAATTCTCTGCTTCCTGTCCCCACGCCTCAGGGTCAGGATGTTCTTCCTTGTACCTGACATGAATCTCTGCAACTGCAAGCGCCACTCTGTGCTTTGTTTTGCAACCTCCCAGAGGATGGAGCTTGGAGATAGCTCCAGGGCTCAGGAAGATCATCTCAGCAAGCACAGGAGCCCTGCTGGAACTGGGCCAGGGTCCCCAGTGGCCCTCAGGTGCTCATTTCCATCTCCCTGCTTAGGAGCCCTACTGCCCCAAACCTGACCCATGTCACCCTCCAGAAAGCCTGCCTGTACCCAGACTGAGAAGGAAGGAGGCTGAGCCAACCTGCGGCCCCACCCCACCCCTGCTCCAGCCCATTATCCTCATCCTTATACCCAGCCCCTCAGTTGGGGTGCTTGTTCTCTTTGAGGGCCTTAGCATTGCTGGTTTACTTGGATAGGAGAGTGCAAATTCTTGTAAAAAGCTAGGTACACCCCTGTACAATGCCCCGAGACCTCTTTGTGTACTTCAGAGGGTGGAACGAGAGGTCTCTGGGTTACTCTTCTCTGCAAAATTACAGGTTTGATTATTAACACAGTTCCCTTTATGGGTCAGCGTCAAACAGAATCTCCTTCCCTTATCCTGGGTAAGTCTTATCTGTAAGGTCATCTGTAAAATGACCTCAAGATGACGCATCCTCTGCAGGAAAGGTAGCCACTGCATAGGATCTCTTCATGTAATCAGAGAGGCAGAAACAAGGAACAATCAGGAATACACGGAGCCCCTGTGGGGGTAACCTACATAGTTTCTTCTATGCAATCCTCATGGCCTCTCTGATGTAATTCTCTCAAGCCCATTTTACAGACAAGGAAACAAAGGCTCCTCTCCAATGTCACACTGCACGCCTGGCTCTAAAGACTGGGCTCTGCCCATAGCATAGAGCTGCATCCTCCAGCCGCCCTGTTCTGCAAAAGCCTGGCCATGTCCTGTCCCTGAACCAGGGGGCGGGACAGCAGGTGTGCACGTGCAGGCAGGGAGAGCATGTATGGGGACGCTGTATCCAGAGAGCCACTTCGTGTGTGTGTGTGTGTGTGTGTGTGTGTGTGTGTGTGTGTGTGTAAGACAGAGAGGGAGAGAAGTGAGAGTGAGCTGGGGGGAAATGGGAACCCAGAGGAGAAAAAAGGAAAGAAATGAACAAGGGAAGGAGTTCATCTGCAGAGTAAGGAAGACGACAGTAACAATAATAACAACAAGGACAGCACAAACCTTGCCTTTTCTTTTCCAAGGCAAATGTGAGCTGGAGTAGGGCTGAGGGATTAATCTCTTAAAAAATAAGTGCCGTGTGAGGAGACAGGCAGTGATTAAGGTTTTAACTGATCAGTCTGCATCTGACAGTGAACCAGCTATTATCTTAACGGAATCAAACGAACATTCAAAGCCGTGCTCAGCCCCAAACATGAAAGGAGATGTCATCTGCTGGCAGCTGGCAAGCCGCAGGGGGAGCCAAAGGGGAGAGAGGAATGGAGGGAGAGAAGAGAAAGAGGGAGAGAGGGGTGTCACAGGGAAGGAGAAGGAAAGACAGAGAAGGAAGAATTGTCAAGGGGCAGAGAGATCTTCGGTGCCCCAGTTGCTGCCCCACTCCAGGGTCCCCAGCACGCAGCACCACTTCGTCCTTGGCACAGGTGCCAAAGCGTCACTCACTCCCCTTGCTCAGAAACCTCCCATGCTCCCCATTTCCTACCGGGTAAAGGGACTGGGTGAAGGTAGAGATGTGGGGTGTGGCTGGGAGGTTCTGGCTGAAATCTGGGTACCCAGAGAGACCACAGACTCCTGCCCTCTCTCCCACCAATCCAGCACAGCTGTGGGAGGTGAAGGAAATGTTTCTTAACTAAATGAAAGGAAAGGGATGAGGAAAAAGAAACAAGACAAAAAAGAGAGAGAGAGCCTTTGTAAGGCACTGAGGTTCATTTTTGCATTGAATTGTCCCAACTGTCCATCTACAGAAGTGACTCCTCATCTTTATTGCACAGAGAAGAAACAGAAGCCAGAGAGGCAAGGCCACTTGCAGCAGACCCCACAGCTTGAAAGAGATGCAACTGGGATTTGAACCCAGGTCTCTCTGGTTCCATGTCTCTGCTTTTCTCATCAAAAAATAAATAAGAATAGAGACAGAACAGGTGAGTGCAAGGGCAAACCAGAGTGGAGCATGAGGGACACTTCCCCACCCACACGTTAAGCAAAAGGCATCCATCTCCCATCTCCCTCTCCCAAAGCAAGGGCACTGGGTGAGGGGGTTCTAGAATCACTGTCCCTTGGGCCCTGGGCCCAGACCAGTGTCTGGCATATCACTTGGGCTTGTTAAGTGTTTGTCACAAAAGGTCACAAGGCAAATTCTAACAGGAGCAAAACAGAGAGATTTACCTGGTGTGAGCCCCCTATCCCCTGCCAGCTGGACTCAGCCTGGGCAAAAGAAGGGCAGCAAGCTCCTGGTCATCTGGACTACTCAGAACCCATGGCCACAGACAGAGGAATATATGGGTAGGCAGCTCGGGAGAGAAAGAAACAGCATTGAAAGAGGAAAGATTTAGACAGAAACGAGGAAAATCTCTGAAAAATCAGAAAAATCAACATACACAGAGGCCTCCACCGGACAATTTACTTGCTAATGTGGAGCTGATCCTCCAACCACACGTTCCTTCCTCACCCACTTGAGCAGACATCTGTTTCTCAAAGAAAATAGACATATGGGCCTCCCTCTTCCCTCTCTGTCACACACGCAGTATCTCTCACATTCTCTCTCTCTCTCTCTTTCGTACACACACACACACACACACACACACACACGCACAAATATACACTCATATACACAGACAACAAATATACTTAAACAAACAACAAATATACAGCCTCTCTCACATACAGTCTCACACATGAACAAATACATTCAAACATACATACACACACACACACACACACACACACACACACACAGCCAATGCTGGGTCAGTCTGCCACTCTGGGTCCACAGGCCCGGGCAGGGTGATTGCCCATTCCAGAATTGCTTCTTTTGCTCCAGGGCCACCCTGTGCGGTCAAGTGGGGTCCAATCCATTCTCTGGGGGTGGAGCTACCCTGTGATCCCCCATTGCCTTGTCCCTCCCTGGATGTAGCCTTCTGGAAAGGGCAGAAGCCAGCAGCCAGGCCTGGGGGCCCAATGGAGGAGGAAGGGGCTCTCCCAGAGCCACAGTAAGTCCCTTTCCAGGAAGACCCACACTTGCCCTCTGCCTGACCCAGGTGCAGGACATGTCCATTTCATGCCTGAAGTGGGACAACAATGACCTAAGCCACCTCTCTCTTTAACCCACCTCACAACACTTGCTAAGACACAGCCTAGATGGCAACCCTCCCTCATTGAAAACCCGTCACAACCCCTCTTGGCCTATAAGGATCAAGTCCAAAAGACCCCAGTGCTGGCTTTGAAGGCTCCACAGCTGGCCCCTCACCCTCCTCTCTGCTGTAGCTTCTGCTCCTTCCCCTCCCCAAACAGCTCCACCGTCCTCTTTGCCCTGAGCAGGACACACATCTCCCTGCATTCCATGTACAGCCACTGTTTCCATCCACCTGAGGCCTCTGTCCCTCCTCTCCAGCCAGCCAGGCTTCTCTCTCTAGGGACCCTGAGGATAACTCAAGTTGCTGAGTACTTACCATGTGGCAAACACTGTGCTAGGCCCTTTGTAGGAAATAAATCGTTTACTCTTCACTTGTGCTTCCTGAGAGAGAAATTTGTTACAGAAAGGAAACTGAAGCAAAGAGAAACTAAGCATATCCAGAAAGCAGCAGAGTTAGGACTTAAAAGCAGAGTTCGGCTTAGGCCGTGCTTAACCATTAGACTGTCCCACCCCTCAAAGGCACCCCTGTTCTCCTTGAAGTCTTTCCTGGCCACCCAACCCCCACATCCAATCTCTTTGTCCTCCAACTTCCTCAAGTATGTTATCTGTACCTCTCATGGTCTCCTTAATTACACAACGCCTTGAATTATTACTTTGATCTCTGTGTGTGTTAATTTTATCTCATGAACTAGATTATTTATTATCAGGAGTATAAACTGGTTTTGCCATTACTATTGTAACCTCCCCACCACCATCAGTTACCTAGTACAGAGCTAGTCATATGGCTTAGAAGTAAAAATAGCACTGGCTAACATGTCATGAGCACTCGGTGTATCGGGCACACTTCTAACAACCTTCCACAGATAGATGCGTTTATTCTTCGCAGATGAAAACACAGATGGAAAATTAGAACTATTAAGTAGTTTTTTGGCACGACTGTGGTAGGTTGAAGATGACTACAAATTCTTTGTCTTCCCCCTCACTGAGAGGTTGAATTTGCTTCCTTTCTCCTTGACTTTAACCAACAGGATGCGGCAGAAGTGGGCCTCAACCTTTAGGAAGCCTGGAAGCCTCTACTTTTGTGCTTTGGGAGCTTAGCTGCCATGTAGGAAGTCTGATTTTCCAGCTGGAGAAAGTATGTGGAGAGGAGAGTTCCTGAGGATCCCTGGAAAGGGACTTACTGTGGCTCTGGAAAGCAAGAGGCCCAACCATCCAGCATCTGAATCACCCCCAGTCACCATCAACCACCGCTACAAGAGAGACCAGCAGAAGAGCCGCTGAGCTGAGCCCAGTCAGCCACACACTAGGAGAAATAGTATCGGGTTGTTTTAAAACACTGTGTTTTGGGGTGGTTCCTTATACAGCAATAGAATACTAGTAGCTCTAGTCTTTCCTGGTCACCCAACCCCCACATCCAATCTCTTTGTCCTCCAACTTCCAGTAGTTCTTACCTTTAGTTCTATTGTGCACAGAAAAAATAGATGAAGCACTGTAAAGGTTATATGATCAACTTGCCCAAGGTCATGGAGCTTTGTAAGTGGAGAGTGAAAGCAGCTTAGGGTCCAGGTCTGCGTAACTCAGAATTTGGGGAAAATAAATGGTTACAACAATAAACCCTCAGTTAGTAACTGAAAGCAACAGTTTCTCAGAGACTGGGGGCTCTGAACATGAGCTCTACCTCAGCTGTATTCTGGGAGGACAGGATAGGGGTCACAGTGGAGGAGGGGGAATGCTGAGATGCCAGCCCCAGCTTACACCCTCCCTCCAATCCTCATTGATCTGATTTCTCTATAAAACTTCCGCAGAAGCTTTTCTTTAAAATACGTTTTCTGGGTTAAAAGTCAAGTGAACCAGGTCATCTCTAAGGCCCCTTCTGGCGCTGACATTCCTGGACTCCATAAATGAATGATGGGAATGAATGAATGGGTGGATGATTAAACTGCCATGCTGCCCACCTCTGGATGGATGATGTGAAGGCTCCCTGATAGGAAACAGACTCATGAAACACAGAGTGACTCAGAATGCAGGAGAGTTCTGGAGCTGGGCAAGAGAAAGGTAGGGGGAAGGTGGCAGAGGCACCTGCAGGGAGGAGGAGAAATGGAGAAGGGTGGGCCTGGTTGGAGCTGGAGCTGGAGAGGCAGCCCCTGGAGAGAAGGCAGTGTGACATCAGGGTTAAGTTCATGTAATCCAGGACTAGCAGACATAGGTCCCAATTCCAGTTCTGCCCTCTACTAGGTATTGGCCTGTGACTGAATTCTTAACTTCTCTAAGCCCCAGCTTCCTCATCCATAAGATAGAAATCACGTAACATCTATCTACCATGGAATCGATGAGATAATGCAGTTGAAAAGCACCGTCGGCGGCCTCCCTGGTGGCACAAGGAATTCAGTCTCAGCACTGTGAAGGTATCTGCAGCCACTGCAGCGTGAGTTCGATTCCTGGCCAGGGAGCTTCCCACATAGCTCAGCAGACCTCTCCTGCCTCGCCCGCTGCTCCCCTCAGCAGTGTACTTCAGTAGATCTGCCTGTTCTGGTCCCCACTCTGTCTCTGGGGAATCCTCTCACCACCCCATACCTCTGGTTTATACCCTAGTTTTTGTATGCATGAATAAATAACTATTTAAAAAGAAAAGAAAAAGAAAGAAAAGCACCGTTGGATACTTGGTGCTTTAGATCAGCTTGGATTAGTCCTAGTGGTCTAGCTAACTCTGGGAGGCCCAGAAACGTGTCTGTTGCCTCGGGCAACACCACACTGATAACGAGACTCATGGAGCAGGCTACAGAGTGTGGGATGCTGCCCTACAACAAGATCCCGGCCTTTTTATTGACAGAAAAGCATGGGTCAAACTGTATATTGGATTTAAGTAATGAGTCCAATGACACACACCCGACTCCCACCCATGGCTCTAATCTTCTTAACAGGGTGTTCCTCAGATTAGTCCATGGGGGAAGAGTACATCAGTCACCAGTCCCTTGGGCTGTTACACCCACATATCCCCCCTTTTTATTTTATTTAGAGATGGGAGGAACGGAGGTCTATGCAGATGATACTCCAGGTGATGAGCCGACAGTGATTGTTTGTCTTCTGGGTTGTATCTGGTAGTAGCACGAGTGTTGTAGGGACGAAATGGCCAAAAGTCCATCAGTGGTTTCTTGAGAACTTTTAATTGATAGGCGATCTTGCAAATTGCAGAATGATTATGTAAACATGAATTGTCCATGAATGTTCATTGCTGGAAATAGTTTGTCAGTCCATAACAAAAGAAAAAGTATCTGGAAGCATTGACCAACAGCAAATATCAAAATTACAAGAGGAAAAAAAATCTTAAAATTGGTTTAACTTATGTAAAAACAAGTTCTCTCTACCTTGATTCCAGTTTTAGCCATTAGTACAGCAAAATGCTCGCAAGCTTAATCTACTGTAAGACCATTTTACCTATTTTTGCACAAAATCACAGGGCAGCAATCTTATCTGGCTGTGTTGGAACACTTCAGGTGTCCACATGCCCTCAGGTAGAGGTATTTAGGGAATTCTACCTGAGAAAGGGAGGAAAGAGGGAGGGGGAAACAGAGTCTGAACCCAGTGAGGCTTGGTGTATCACGCAGAGATTGACCAGGGATTTGTGGCCGGTCCTCAGGTGAGCCAGCTTGGAGCTAGAGATAGAGCAGCAGGCTGCAGAGGAGGTAGTGTTAGCGCGAGGACAGGGCTGTAAAGCTTAGAGGGGATGATTACAAAACCCACGGAGTGGGCTGCTTAAAAGACTGGGGTGAGTCTTGGAGACCCAGGTGTCAAGCCACCCTCAAGCCATGAGCTGGAGCTAAGCGGATGTGAGTCCATCACGAGCCTCATCCCTTTTGCTTGCGAGGGTGCCCAGTGTCAGGCAAATAGAATCTAGCAAGGATGCGGCAGCTCATAGAACATGAGGCCAGGCCCACGGGTGACAAAGGACAGAGCTCTCAAGCCAGAGAGAGTCTAGTGTGGCCAAAAGCACAGTCTCTGGAGCCGATGAGGGGAGTTGGGGTCAAATCCTGATTATGCCATTTTAGTTAGGTGCCCCTAGCAAGTCACTAAACCTCTCTGGTTAAGTACTGTAGCATTGTTTGTGGCTCCTGGTTTCATGGTACTTGCAGCCCAGCTTGGACACAGACGCTCAGAAAAGGTTTGCTGACACCAGAGGTGGCAGGTGGCACACACATTCACAAGGGAGGGTCAACGTCATGGGCTGGAGTTAAGAGAAGTGTCGCTACAGGTTCCTGGAGAAGTCTTCACGGACAAGAAATATGAGCTGAGGGGGTCTCCCTGGTGGCGCAAGGAGTCTCAGCCTATGAAGCTATTCGCAGCCACTGCAGTACGAGTTTGATCCCCGGCCAGGGGGATTCCCACATGGCGCAGCAGACCTCTCCTGTCTCGCCCACTGCTCCCCTCAGCAGTGTATTTCAGTCAATCTGCCTGATCTGCTCCCCACTCTGTCTCTGGTGAATCCTCTCGCCCCCCCACACCTCTGGCCTGCACCCCAGCTCTTGTATGCATAAATAAATAAATCTTTAAAAAAAAAAGGAAAGGAATATGAGAGGGGTTTGGAAAGATTAAGAGGAAGGCATTCCAGGAGAGGAAAGCCTGGAGAAAGGGGTTCAAATGGTCTCTCCCATGGGAGCACAAGGTGACTCGTGGGTGGCAGTTAAGGCTGGAGAGGTCTCTGGGAGCCAAGCACCTTGACTGGCTATGGAGCGGTCTGAAGCTCTCAGCACATGCGCCCCTGTGGGCTAAGGCGGGAGTGGGGGCACGAAGATGAGTCAAGAGGACTCACAGGTGCCTCTCCCGAGGGAAGTTGTGTCCACGCCAAGAGCCCCTGCCAGCTGCCCACCCTCCCTGGGTCCCCAGGGTCAGGCCATTACAGGGTGAGATTTATCACAGGCAGGTGTGCTCCAAGATGGTATATTATCCAGGATTATGAACTGTAACAGGATAATCTCTCTAATGTAATTCAAGCTCTTGACATGGCTTATGGCTCCTTAATGTACCTCAGTCTGAAGAATTACAAGAACATTCTCCCCCAAGCTCCCCATGTCCCTTTCCTCCCTCCTCTGTCAACCCCTAAATGATTTAGGCAATTGCCTGAAGCCAGATCTTGGTATTTAGTCATAATTCAGTGCAGTTCAGTAAACACAATGGGCAAGCTTTCCCTGCCTGCCCTTCTCCCAAAAAGATTTCTCTTTCCTCCTCCCCCCACCTCCTCACCCCTGACAGCTGGATGCAGGACAACCCAGGAAACTCAGTTCCCTGAGATTCATCCCAAGATTCCCACTGGGTACCGAGGCTTAACTGCCAGTTTTGTGCTTAGGGTCCCCAGTCATCCAGGATGATACCCCCCAGACATCACAACCTCCAGACTGAAAAGATAAGCCCAGAAGCACAGAATAAGGTCAGAGCCAGGGATTTTAAGAGTGCTCTGTCCTAGAGTCAACCCTGTGAACTCGTGCCCCTCAGGGACACATTCCAATCTTCCGCAAGCCACACCACAGACTGTTTTACTTTCTAGAATTTGTTCCTCCTGAAATTAAAAAAAAAAAAAAAAAAACTTTTCCCAGAGAACTGTGGGCCCCACAACTGGAAATCACTCCATCTACCCCAACTCCTTACATGGTGCAGGCAATGATCTTGTAAGTCAGATGAGGCTCTTTTCTAATAATAGGTTAGATTTATTGAGCACTTATTATGTGCCAGACATTTTCCTAAGCATCTAACATGATTCATTCATTAATGCTTTCCATGATCTTTCAGTAGGTACTATTACCTGCATCTTATTGATCAGAAAAATGAGCTTCAGAGGCCAGAGCTCTACGGAGTGGGAGGCTGGGATGTGAACCCAGGCAGCCGGCTCCAGAGCCTGTGTTCCCAGTGGCCACACTGGGCAAGATCATAGAGCCCTTGAACATCAGCACTGGGACCCAGTGTGGTCCCAGGGCTTCCTCCAGTTACTGAGCACCTGCTAATGTAACAGTGGGACAGGGAAACAGGGTCTGCTCCTGGGTCCCGGACCACATCAGTACATTTTCAGGCTACCCAGCCTCCCTGCAGTGATCAAAAATTCTCCCCTCAGCAGTCAGCAGGGAGGCTATTTGAAAGCCTCTTAGTTCAATGCAAACAAGCCCCCTCCTCTGCCTCTATTGCACCACTCTTCATCTGCTGCATTCTTTATCCCTTCCCTCCATGTCACCCCTTATTTTAAAACATAGAGCCAGAGGTCCCTCCAGGTTGCCAGGTTCCAAGGAAGGCAAGAGAAATCACCCCTGTGCTAGGAGAGAGCCGCAGGTTGGGAAGAGTTCCCCCTCAAACCGGTTCAATAAAAACAAGGCATTCTCACAGCCAAGAAATGGCAACTGTTAGCACCTTCTGCATACATGGTGTAGGTCTTTCCTGAAGGTCTTCTTTTACTTGGTCTTGGTGACTCATTGTTCTCAACTTTAAAATGGGCTAACAATAGCAGCAAGGACTAACTTAGAAGATGCAAGTTAAAAATAACTCTGGGTAAAGCACTCCATATTTCCAATGTACACACAGACAGACACACAGACACACACACACACACACACACACACACACACACACACACACACATCCCTCTGGTTGAGCTGGTCATTTAGTTGCCCAGATCCTCATTCCTGCAACCAACCCCATCAAAAAGAAGAAAAGACGAGGTGAGTTTCTATGTCTGATCTCTGGCTCCAGAACACATTTACTCTGAGGTTTTCCCAGCCACCCTGGACTACAATCTTTGGCATTTGGGAATCTTGTCCCTGGAGAGACTGCTGCAGAGTCAGGGAACCAGTAAGGGTGCTGCCAGACATAAAGGGACGATGTAATCTGTACTGAGTTTGTGCACATGCACATAGTGCTTGGAGTAATGAAGTGGACACCAGCATGATAGCCTGTCCCCCTGGGGCCTCGGCCTGCCTCTAGCTGCCCTTGACCTGGACCTCAGTTTTCTCATCTGTAAGATGGGAGGGGAGATACCAGGTCTCTGCAAGTCTGACATCCTGTTTGAGAACTTACTTCTATCATAGGTTTGCCCTATTTCTTATCCCAGACTTTCAGATTCTCACTCTTCTGACCATTTCTTTCTCCCTTTTTGTGGTCCATCAGCCACCCCATCTCTCTGGAATCCAAGACCTGTTGTTCCAAGAAGTACCACGAGGGGGAGCCTTCATTTTTGGAAGTCTAGGGTCAAGAAGGAAGCTAACCCCACTGTATGACAGGGAGGGAGTCAGCCAATCCCAAGGGGTCCCAAGACCTGGATTAACATAGAAGGCCTGTGGGCCTAAGGAAGTGGCTCCAACAAGACCATACTCCAAGCTCCTGAAGGACTATGACTGTGCTTTTGTGATTTCTTGTCACGCTAACACTTTTAAGTGATATAGTGGGACAATCTCATCTTACCCTCAGTCTGTTCCATAAGTTGTGCAAGGCAAGTGGAAGTGTCTATCACCTGTACAGTTGAGAGAACTGACACTTAGGGAGGCCCTTGGCTCACTCCAGGCATACAGACAACCTGGACCAAAACTGTTGGTCCAGGTCTCCTAGCCCTGGTCTGGCTCTGCAAGTCACTTGCCTCCTCCGGGCCTTGCCCCAGGCTGGGCATGCAAAGGAACTTCTTAATGAATGATCAAGCCCCCTAGGCTAGGGTGCTCCTTCCTGGGATAAGCCTTCTCTCAGCCTTTGCTGGTTGACCCCATATTGTCAACTCTCTGCTGCCAACAGAGCCAGTGAACTCTTTGGTTCTCATCTCTCTGTCTCTGTCTCTCTGTCTCTCCTTCCCTTCCTCTTCCTCTCCCCCTTCACCAAATCACAATGTCCATCTCTTACCACATCACTTCCATGATCAGGAAATGCAGTCAAGTCCTTGCCCAAACTCCTACCTGCTTTCTTTATCTGTTTGGGCACTTTGCCTCCTCCAGGAGGTCTCCTCTGCTACCCCCTCCCACCATGGGAAGAGTGGGGATCATTCCCCTGTCTGGCCTCAAATCAAGCTTCCTGGTTATAACGCCAGTCACTTAAGAATTACTAGATACTGGGGCCTCCCCGGTGGCACAGCGGTTAAGCTCTGCACTGTGGAGCTGTTGGCGACGAGAGTTCAACATGGTGCAGCAGACCTCTCCTGCCTCGCCCGCTGCTCCCCTCAGCAGTGTGTTTCTGATCTGCCTGTTCTGCTCCCCACTCTGTCTCTGGTGAGCCCTCTCGCCGCCCCACGCCTCTGGCCTGTACCCCAACTTGTATGTATAAATAAAAAATAAATCTTTAAAAAAAAAAAAAGAATTACTAGATACTAGTCTGAGTTTCTCCAGAGTGCGAACTGACCCCCAATGTTTATCAAAAATTCAGCTCAGTTATCAAAGATTCCTCTTGGGTACTGCTTCCTCCTCCCTCCAGCATTAGGAGTCACCATGCCCCTGCTCCGGGGTCCTTTGTACAAAAGATTTTAGCATGTGTCCTGAACAAATGAATAACTGGTAGGGTTTTCCTCCTCTATTACCTCTCTGGATCTCTCAACTAACCTAAAAGGTGACAATCCCTTTTCTGGAGATCCTTCAGAGCTGCCCAGCCTTCTGCTCCTCTATACCACCAGCTCTGGGCACCACAAGAGGACATCTTATATGGTTGGTCTCCCCCAGGCTCATCTTCTCCAGATAACCCAAGGCCTTCTGGTCAGAAGGGGAAACAGTCCACAGCACGAAAAGAAAGGGGCAGCTCCACTGTAGGAGAGAAGCGATCACCTTCCCTTCCCTCTTATTCACCAGTTTTCTCCAAGGAAGCCTACCTTCACATATCCCCTCCTATAAAACCTGACCTACACTTGCAATTCCTCTTCTCCCCCTGCCACCAGATGAGTTGTAGAAGGCCTGCACTGGACATTTACATTTACCTTGTCAGGTTTAGGAAGAACCAGGAGACTCCTAAAGCTGTGTGTAGGGGGGCAGGGGTGGGGGGGTGGGGAGGATGACTTTCATTGGATCCACCTCAGGTGGGGCAAGTAAGACCCAGGAAGGGATAGTGATACTTTATTCCTTCCCTTACTCATTTATTCAATGAACAGTTCCTAAGTGGGGAAAGAACAAATCTCTTGCGGAAGAACAGCAGATGCTAGACATAAGTTTAAGGTAAAATAAAACACATTGGGTAAGGCATTTGGAGGAATGATGACAGATAAAGAGAGGCACTGAGAACAACTCCAAGATTCGTTCCAAGCAACAGAAAGATGAAGCTGCCCTTCCTGAGAAGGTGCTAGGGAATTGGGGGTGGGGAGGGAGGGTGGAAATCCTCATTTCAGAGCTGTATGAGTTAAGTTTGACAGACGTTCAGGTGGAAATAGAAACAAGATTTACAGGTCTGCAGGTCAGGACAGAGTACAGTACAGCTAAGAGAACAAGAACAAAATCTCAAGTCCCCAGACTTTCAATAGAGCTCTTTCCACACTAAAGAGTGGGCTCTCCCTCGGGTTGGAAAAGTTAAATACCTGCGCTCAAAACGTAGGGCGCGTGGAGGGGAAATACGGTAACCCTGAGCGCACACCCCCCAGCCCCCTAGACAGAGCCGGGGGGTGTCTGTCGAGTGGGGCAGCGCCTGGAGGAAGGGGCGCTGGCGGTTTGGGGGAACCGGGTGAGACCGGAGGGGGCCTGAGGGCTCTGCACGCATCTGAGGCGGAGCGGGGGCTGCTCTGGCTGGGGGCGGATCTTCAGGAGGTCTGGGTTTCTTCTCTCGGCAGCGGTCTTGACGCGTTTCCTTGAGCCACCGTCAGATATTTATTTAACCTCGCAGATCAGCCTCCCAGGGGCCGGCTGGGAGAGACGGAGGCTGGGAGGGGAAGGCTGGCGTAGATGGGGAACGAAAAGGGAAACGTTTTCTTCCCTCTGCACAAACCGCGGCTGCCTTGCTCACTCGTGGGGATCCTACCTCGGCCCCCAGACCTTGGGGACAAGCCGGCCCCGTGAATTTCGAGCGCATTCAGAAATCACGTTCGTTAGGTCACCCTTGGATTTAAGAAGGGGGCAACTGAAGGGAGGAGTACTTTGTCCAAGGTCCCGGAGTGAGTCTCAGGCGGTGCCAAGCGGCCAGTCTTTGGGGCCCCCCATTTCTTGGCCATTTAATGAGCGCAAAGGCCCCGCATTGCCAGGAGAGTGGACAGACCTGAGTTCTGAGCGAAACCCCAGCATTTACGAGGTTTTAACTTTGAGCCAGACACTTATCTCTCCGTGTCTTCTTTTCTCCATCTGTAAAAGGGAAACTTCTGTCTTGCCTGCCTTGCCTTGTTGGGAGATATATATGTGTGTATACACACACATATATAAACATACACATGCATACATATACCAGTTGCCAATTGAGAGCCCCAGGGAGACTGGCACTGTGCTGGGCGCCTCAGACAGGGCCTACTGTTCTCCCAACTTTGTACACCGGACACTTGTCTGGCCAGTAAGGATGAGGGGCTAGAGGGAGGGGTCAGTAGGACGCCAGAACCCTATGTTCAGGCCAGAAAGTACACCCCAACCCACCCTTCAAGTCACAGCCCCACCAATGGGCCCAGGGGTCAGTTCTGGTGGCTTTGGGGGAAGGGAAGCTGGAGGCCAGGGAGAGCGGATGTCCCAGCTCCGAGGCCCCGCTTCCCCTCCCCCCGCCCCTACCCCCGGCCGGCCCCGGGGCAGGTGAAGAGGGGAACCGGGCTCCGCTCCAGGTGGCGGGGCAGCAACGGGGGTGGGGAAAGGCAACAATAGCACTTTTATTTGGGACTGTTTGGTTCTGAGCGGGTGGGCGGAGGGGGAGGAGGCCGACGGGCTGCGGGGGAGGGGGTGGTCAGCGGCATCTGGCTACACACCTGCTCCGGCTTAACCCTGTGCGTGCTGGGGCCGGGCGCTCGGCAGAAAGCCGGCGGGCCGCGGAGCACAAGACCCAGGCAGCAGGAGTGCGCGGCTGCTCTAGGTTCCGGGTCCCTAGCTAGGCCCGGCGTTCTCGGGATCCCTGGAGGGACAGTGGGGATATCCCCGTACTCTTGGCTGTACCCTCGCCCTGCATTGGCCTCTCGGGCGCACACGGCAGCCCTGAAGTCGCCATACAGCGCGTCAGCGCAGCTCGGGCGGGAGAGGGAAGGCGAGGGGTGGCTCCAGGGCCTCGGCGTGGATTCCCTGCCGCCCTCGGGCCGTTCCGGGAAGCCGGCCTTCCGGAGGCGGCGCGGCGGCCACGGCCGTGCCAAGGGCGCGGGGCCCGGGCCAAGCCCAGCGGGCGGCCGCGGGGCGGGGAAGCTAGCGCTGGGCGCGCCCGCTCGCGCTAAACGCTTCCAGGCGCGGCGCTGCAAGGTGAGCCCGGGCGCCCAGCGCACCCCACCCAAGGGCTCGGGCCTCGCCGACGCTCCCTGCCGGCTGGGCGCCGGGGCCGCCGAGTCCCCGCTGCACCTGCGCGCGCTGGGACCCCAGCCCGCCGCTTGCACCCCACCACCACCTCCCACCCCAGGGCTGGCGCATTCGGCCGCCGCACAATCGGAGCTTGTTTGTGGGCGGAGGAGCCGCGCCGGGTGCGGCGGCCCCGCGCCAGCCCACTGATCCCATAAAATATTATTTGTGTTTTAAAATTCCAGTAATTGGCTATGCAGCCGCTTTTTCCGAGCCCCGTGCCAAGCGCAGTAAAATCGCAGTCCGACTGGGGTTATTTTCATCATGCAAATTCCCATTTCTGTAAACAGGGTTAAAGCCCCTGGAAGAGACCGGGCGGGAACCGGAGCCGAAGCCGAGGCTTGTGTTCTCCGAGTCGAGTTTCGGAGCTGGCCAACCTGGGTCTCCACTCCTGCGATGACCTGAGCAATTGGAGAAGAGTCATTCAGATAATTTCTCCAATCGCTTTTCCTTGAAGACCAGCGCCTGGACTCTTCTAGGTAAATTACCTGCTTTCCTTTCCTTTCCCTACCCCATCTGAATAACTTACATCATGGAATCATGGAATTGTAATTTTCTCATTTTTTTTAAATCACAGGAGCAAACTGAGAGGCAGAGAAGGGACTTGCCCAAGGTCACACAGCCAGTTTGTGCCAGAGCCCAGGCACACAGGCAGATTGCCTGTCAGCCATTGGCACTCCTGTGGGGCATGGAAGAAGAGGCTGGTACAGGTGCCCAGGGCTGCCCGCACAGACAGCGGTCCAGGCCTGGCTCTGGGAATGCTGACTATGGGTACAATCACTGGGGGAAAACTCCCGCCCTCGCCAAACATACACATTTCCTGTCCCTTAGGAGCCTGGGGCTGCCTGGAGAGGAGGAGGGAGTCCCTGCCAGGGCTTTGGAAACCCTGACTAATGGACAGGGGAGCCTCTGCCTGCTCCACCCAGCCACGGTGCTGTCTGCAGCAGGGAGCGGGAACCACAAACATGGGAGGAACGGATTTCTTAAACAGACGCTGAAAGGGAGCCCAGATTCTGAAGCTGGAAAGGGAATTGGGCTCAGAAAATAGTAAATAATGGTATGTTGTTTGTAATAAAGTCTGGTATTATATCTCATATATTATTACTACATTGTATTGAGTACTTAGTAGGTACAGGTGCTATTTCACAATTTGTCCCATTTAGCCCCCACAACAAGTGGAGGAGTTGGATACTGATAGTATACCCACCTTCCAGATGATAATACTGAGGCTCTGGGAAACTTAGTCAGGATTGCCAGTAGAGAGGGACCTTTCTTGGATTTTTGTGAATGGATGACCTCTAGGTTTGCTTTTATCCTTTGCAAACTCCAAGTTTTCTTCAGTCCAAAGATCTTCCATTTCCCCCTGCAAACCTTCCTGTAGGTCACCTCCCTGCCCCAGATGGTACCCCAGCCTTCTGTTCTTAATCCTCCCCATCCCTTCCTCTTGCAAGTCAGAACTGGGACTCAGGCAGTGCAAAGGAAAGATGTCTGTTGAGTTTTTTGCATAACAAAAACATCTTTTCTCACGAAAGGTGGTTGTTGTGTTATTAGTGCTTTTGCTGTGCACCTCCCCCCCCACCCCAATAACAGAAGTCCAGGTATGGTTCAGTAGAAGGAAGACATTCTGGTGGTTCTGGGTTATTTTACAGCAAATGGGCAACCTCTAGGGGCACTGGGCCTCCCCTAACAGTCCCAGCTCTGGCCTTGGGGGACCCAACCAAGGGGTAGTGCCAAAGAAATTCTGGATCTCTTTCAACTTCATTGTTCAGAAATCAACTCTAACCCTAGGATTCCAGCTACATTACTGTACAAATGTAGTCCCTACTTATAATCAAATTGAATTGAGTTAGTGTGTATGTTTCTCATCAATTTGAGGATAGAATACCATCAAGGTGGCTGATATCCAGGGGAGAAGGAATTGGGCGAGATGTGAGGACAGCTTCCTGGGGTGAGGAGAGATACATTGTATTGGGGACAGGGGAGAGGGGGTCCTTGTTGAGAAAGGAAAGAAAATGGAAAGCAGTTTTTGGTGTTTTCTGGGAGAACCTACAGAAGACTCAAGCAAGGGGATGTACAAGAGAAGTTGTATCCCCAGAGGCCCAAGGGCCTAACAAGAGTCCCTAGGGGTCTCGCCTCCCCTTGTCTCAACACTTGGATTTCCTGTCTTCAGACTTGCTACCTGCTCAAGTGGGGCCTTAAGTGTGTTATGTTCAGGTAAGGGCCTTCCGCCTCCCAGCACTGTACAGCCTGGACACAGGTTTGGAGCCCAGAGTTGTGCAAAGGATGTCTCTTCCTGCCAATGGCCCTGATCCGAACACTCCTTCCCAGATCCCATCACAAGAATTACAAAGTGGGGCAACTGCCTAATCTGTGACAAGTTATGGGAACAGCATTCAACAGCCTGGAATAGGCAAGCAGGAATCCTGGATGAAGTGGGTAACTGGGAGATATGGGAAGACATGGGATTTTTATTTCCTCCTCCCACCCAAGATCTGCCCTCATTTCTGGAATGTTCCTCGCACCTCCTCTCGCACCTATTTATTTAAAGATTTTATTTATCTATGCATACAAGAGCTGGGGTGTAGGGCAAAGATTGGGGGTGTGGGGGATGAGAGGATTCACCAGAGACAGAGTGGGGAGCAGAACAGGCGGACTGACTGAAATACACTGCTGAGGGGAGCAGCGTGTGAGGCAGGAGAGGTCTGCTCTGCCACATGGGCCACCTCCCTGGCCAGGGATCAAACTCGTGGCTTGTGCTGCAGTGGCTGCGGATAGCTTCATAGTGCTGAGACTTAACACCTTGCGCCACCAGTGAGGCCCCTATTTTTTTTTTTTAAGAAAGGTGGTGAACTCCATCTTTAAACCTGTCTGAGCTTCCACTAACAAAGGACACTAGTAGCAAAGAGAAGGTAGAAATGTTGCATCATCTTGCCTTCTGCCTCATGTGCTGTGTCCCTGTGTCTCTGATTGTCCCCAACCCTTGTCTTCGATCCTGCTCTCCTCTCAGACTAGGATCTCAGCCTCTGGGCCTGTAGGATTCCTCGGTCCCTGGGTCCTAGTACCATCTCTGCCGTTGCCTCACCTCTTTCTCTCCCTATCTCCATCCTGATCTGATTCTCATTTTCCCCTTTGCTAAGGAACAAGACTCTTCTCAGAGTGTCCAGGCAGGGATCCACATAGGCCTGATGGCCTGGCCGAGATCCTCTAGGAGGTAAGCTCTGTGGTGCCCCCCATTTCTGTACCCTAATTCTAGGGGTGCATCCTGTAGATGAAAGTAATGTTCAACCCCAGACCCACCCAGCCTCCTGCTCTGCCAACCAAACCCTCCCTTCCTGTCACCAAGGAGAAGCCTACCTCTTTGAGGGGACAGCCCTAGCTGGAGCCTCACTCAGCCTCCCACATTACAACCCCCAAACTAGGACCAAGGCTTCCTCTTTAAGCCAGACAATGGGCCTCTCCTGAGGGGCCCATCCCTGCAACAGCTGGCCCCAGTACCAGTTGGGTTTCCGGTTATTAACAAAACCCCCTATTAACAAGCCCCCAAGGAGAACTCACCTCTCCAAGGCTGACAGGCACCCACTACCTCCCGCTCCCCAAGTCCACAGCACAACTCCTTACCCCACCTTTCTCCAAAATAAATATTTTTGTTAGATTAGCAACACTGTGACTCTTTCTTCTGTTCTAACAGAGAACAGTGAAACCCAATTCCAAGCACTTCCAAATGCATTATTCCATTTGATCATCATACTAGCTCTGAAAAATTGAGATGTCTGATTTTGTAGATGAGGAGACCGAGGTTTAAGAAGTTGAGCAACTTGCCAAAGTGGCACCTTGAAGATTTCATCTCAGATGTGAGTCTGAAGCCCATGTCCCTTTCACTGAGCCCCAGCCTGATGTCCTCTGGGAGGCAGCTAAATGGCAGGACAGCGAAGTTCAGGGAACTCCAAGCCCTTGAACTCCACCACGTGTCCGGGGTAGGGCGTTATGCTGCTCCCCTTAAGTGTGGAGTAACTACATAAATTATTTGGAAATCTTTTGCAGAAGAGATTTCTTTCTTCTCCCACATTTATTTATTTGTTCAATTATTTATATCAGCATGGACTTAGGAGATATTTATTTTATACTTTGAGTAATCATCCTATACTGTATTTATTTTGTTGCTCAAATTGTTCCAACTTCGGCCACTGGAAACTAATTCACTTGGCTCCTGTGTCCCTTTGACATACCCCCATCAATGTGAGAGTTTTGTTTTGTCTTTCGGTTTATTTTGTTTCAAGCACGTCCATGCATTCTGGCACTATGAAGACACTCCAAGTTCTTCTTGTATCTTTCTTGCCCCCAGTCCTAGAAACAGCCATTTCTCCAAGGAACTCCCATTCCTTTTATTGGAGAACAGTACTGGAGACCTAGATCCCATTAGTTACTAGAACAATATGCTCCTTGCCATTGGGCTTCAGTGCTAATTTTCATGTGTTGCATGATAATGGTATCAAAGTTATTTTTAAGAGCCTTCAGCTGTTTTTCGGATACATATGAAATATTCATGGCTGAAATAATATATCTGATTTGCTTCAAAATAATCTGGGGAGAGCTGCTCATTGTTGGCACTGGCTGATGGGGTACATGGGGACTTTTCATACTAGTCTGTTTACTTTAGTATATGCTTGAAATGTCTGGAGTCAAAAACTTAAAATAATAATATAACCCAGCCCATGACCTCCTCTGCTCCTCCTCTGGAAGCTGTCCTTGATCGCGCCACGTGGCCTGCTGTCTGCTCCTCGCTGCAGCTGGGTGTCCCCTCCTCCCTGCTCTGCAGGTGTCCTGCATCTCTGCTCACTGCCAGCCAGACGCTGGGTATCCTCAAAAGGTGCAGCACAGCAGTGTTCCCATCTGGGGGTGCTCAGCACCAGCCAGCCATGCCCTTGTATAGCATGGCAGGTATTGTGCCAGGCATTTTTACAGATGCCCTCTGAGGTGACTCCTCCTCATACAGCTCTGGGAAGAACACACTTTTCTTACCCCGAACTACTAGGTTTACAGGCAAGAAAGTGAGGCTAAGAGAACCACAGGACGCGCCAGACCATGGGCCTTTCCAACAGGCAGGGCTGGTCCCTTCTGAGCCCCCCTATGGAGAAGGGATCACAGTGTGCCCCGCCACACCCACTGTCCAAACTGCTCCCCCTCCTCTGTGCCTAGGGGCTGACCCTCAGGACTGGATCACTCAGTTTTGTCCCCTGGCTTCCCCTCGGGCATGGTCAATGGAAGCATCAGCAAAAGGCCAAAGAATGGAAGAGAGAACTAGGGGCTTGTCCCCCAGCATCCTCCCTGCTAGGCAGGTTTGGCAGTGGCTGGCTGCTCCTTCCCCGCAGAAGGCCTCTGGTCCTGGAGCAGTGACCCTTCCCCACAGCTCCGGCAGCAGCAGACTAGTACCACCACCTCCTACCCCCCGCCAGGCTCACTTGCTTCCCACCTCACCGCTTCCCACCTCACCTTGCATCCCTGTCCTTGACCCCCTGCACTACTGCTCGTCTTCCCCGGATCAGGACCTTGCTGATGCATTGGGCACTCTGAAGAAACCTCTGCTCTCAGCTGAGGGTCTGCCAAAAACCTAACTACGCTGTCCTGGCCACCATCCAGAACATAGGCTCAGAGACAGGGGACTCTATTTTAGGACTGGGATCTTTTAATTAGATATTTGGGGTAAGAGGGTGACAGCCAGATGTTCTCTTTTTATGGTGCTACCTCCAGGGACTCTTCTATAAGGGATCTAAACTAAACCTCCAGTCTCTATTCCCCTCCGGTCCCCTCTGTCTGCCCCCGAGCATCTTTCTCATCCCTGCTGTTTTCACCTCTCAGTAGCAGGGCTTCTCTTGGTGTCCATCTAGATTTCCCTGCCTCTGATAACCATGTCTACCTGCCGTTCCCTCTTTCCCTGTTTCTGTCTGCTCCATCTCTCTCCATCTCTGCTCCATCCACTCTCTCTCTTTCTACCTGTCAGTCACTATTGTGTTCTGTCTGTTTCTGCTGCTCTCTCCCCAGGGGTGGTTTTGTCACCTGAGCAGAAGGTGCTGCATCGGGCAGGGTCCCAATACTACACCAAGTCCCCACCCCCACACACAGTTGGTTCATGTAAAGAAACTTAAAGGAAGGGATTTCCCCAGAGTTAAGAGGAGGGACTAAGAATGTGGGGCACCAAAGACTAGCACCTGGGAAACCACTACCACCCTAAATCTGAAGGGTTAGGTGAGCAAAAGTACTTTGTGAGTCCAGGGAAGGCTGGAGCCCTGGAGGGTACTGCCCTGAGGAGCTACAGCCTTGGAGAGATGTGGCCACACTGGGGACAGAGAACTGAGTCTTCCCTCCCACCCTTCAACTCCCTGCTGGCTCTTCCCATTGACCAAATCCAACAGGAAACCCAGTGTACACTGGGCTGGGGATTGCAGAGCAAAGAAGGTAAACAACATATTGGGTGCCCTCTTCAGAGGCCTGGCTGAGCAAACCGTTTGGTCATCCAGCTCCAGGACAGGTTTCTAAGCCCCTCATAAACCCTCCAGGAAACCAGTGTCTGAGAAACCGAGTAGGAGGTCTCAGCTGCACTTTTTTTTTAAAGATTTATTTTTTATTGATACATACAAGCTGGGGTCCAGGCCAGAGGAGTGGGGCGGCGAGAGGGTTCACCAGAAACAGAGCGGGTAGCAGAACAACAGACAGATCAGAAATACACTGCGCCATGTGGGATTCTCCCTGGCCAGGCATCGAACTCACGTCCGCCGCTGCCGACAGCTCCACAGCGCAGCGCTTAACCACTGCGCCACCGGGGAGGCCCTCAGCTGCACTTTTTAACAGTCAAAGATATACCTTTCTCAAAGCTCAAGTGAGAGAATGCTGTGATCATCTGTCTCCTCTATTCCCAGGCAACCCTGCTTTGCTAGTGCATCAGTTAAGATTAGATTTTTGCAAATATCAGAATATCCAAAGTAACAGTTGCTTATAAAAAATAAAAGTCATTTCTCTCATATACAGGAAGCTCAGAGTGGGGTGGGTGGGTTCACAAAAGTCATCAGAATCTAGACTCCTTCCTTCTACCTTCTATTGCTATGTTACTCAGTACATAACTTCCAAATCATACCCAAAAGGGTTGCTCAAGCTCCACCCATCACACCTACATTCCAGTGAATAAAAAGGAAACACAAGGAAATATTCTCCCTTCATCTAGGAAGAACTTACAGAGGTTGCATACACGTCCATTCATATATCATTAGCCAGACGCCTGTCTCGTGACCATGCCAGGCTGGCAAAAGAGACTGGGATGTGGTCTTTACTCTGGGAATACAGGCAACAAAAGAGTTGGTGATTCCATTAAAGAAGAGGATGAAAATAGATATAGGGTTGACTACCAAAAACTTCTGCCACAACTGGAATGGTCCATGCTGCAGGATTTGGGGATACTGAGAAAACAGGAAGAAGAGAGTGATGTCATAAAATTTAAGGAAAAGGAAGAAACACAACTGAACTTCTCCAGCTCTTTTTCTTCCTTCAGGAAGCATCCCCCAGGAGGTCTTCCCAACGGCTGTAGCTCAAGTGCATATTCCTTCCTGCTAGCATGCTTATGACCCTGGGACTCAGTATTCACTGGCACCCTCCATGTGGCCAAGACCCACATGGGTCATTTCTTTGTCCTTACCTCCCTCCATCGCTCAGCGGCATTTGATGTGATGGAGATACCTTTCTCTTGAAACTCTCTCTTCCCCTGAATCTCCCAGCAGCCCTCTCCCACCTTCCCTGCCCCTGAAAAGTTGAGTCACTCCTCACTGGCTGCTGTTGGTTTCTCCTTAACTCTAAAGAATGGGATTCCTCCCTGCCTAGGCCGGACCCCTTCCCCCTTCTATGTTCACACTTTTCCCAGGCCGTCTCATCAAGATCATGGATTTAAAGACTTCCTATGCCTAAGCCCTAAAATTTTATCCCCAACCCTAACCTCCTGATTGATGTTTTCAACTGTTCCCTGCCCCCTCCCCCATCCTCACAGACACTTCAGATACAATAGAATCAAAACAGCCTGGTGTCCTGCCCAAGCCTCCTCCCTTGGACTTTCCCCCTTAGGAAACAGTGCTCACCTCCACCCAAACACTCAAGCCCAAAGCATCAGCATCCTCTCTGGCTTCCCCCTCCTCCTCCTGCTCATCTCTCTTCCCCAACCACCAGTCCTGCTTGCTCAAACCCAGCCCTTCTCGCCACTTTCACTGCTGCACCCAAAGCCAGTCCATCTCCCCTCCAGCTTGGCCTCTCCCTGGCCACCCTACCTCCACCCTTGTCCTCCCCCACCCCTTCTAGGAGCAGCAGGGACCATGTTAGAGCGTTCAACCAGTGGTGTCACCCTTCTCCTTCCCCAACTGTATCTACTATCAAATCTCAACACCCCCTCTCCTTGTGGCCAAAGTCCTTCATGCCCATGTACTCACTCGCCCCTCCCACCTCAGCACTTCCTCCAGCCCCACCCATGTCTCCTCACTCCCTCTCACTTCGCTCTCTTCTCTCTCTTTCTCTTTTTACAGTGCTGTAACTAGGCCAAGCTCTTCCCTGCCCTCTTACCTCTGCACCATCTGTCCCTTCTGTCTGATTTGCTCCTTCCCACTTCCTTCTCAGCTTGCCAATGCAATCTCTATGCCATGTTCTTGAGTGGCCACCCATCTTGGCCCTTTGTCAATTTCTATTTCACTTAGAATTGCCTGCAGTTCTTCTGCAATCTTTGATAAGTCCAGGGGCTTTTGTCTGTATCATACCACCAGACTGTAAGCACCATGAGGATGGGAAATGTGGTCATCTCCTCAGCACAATTGGTCCAGCATAGGCCTTGGCACATAAAAGTCTTCCAAATTTCTGTATTGGATCAATAGATGAATCCTTCTCTATCCTCCATCATGCCTAACTCACTGGATCTCAGGAGACCATTTAGTTCCCACTTCCATCCACCCCCAAACATGTCCGCAATTTTTCACAGGCCTCAGCACCAGGAGTAGCTTGGTATCTTTGAGCTTGCTCTAGCCTGCTTCCCATCTGGCCAGCTCTGCCCTCTCTCCCCCTTCTTCTCTCCCCAGGCACATCCTGATTCCTACGAGCTGCCCAGCCCCAGCATCCACAGTCACTCACCAACAAGCCTGGAATCAGCATCATTTATAAAGCACCCAGGCACCTAGTCCTCACAGCCAACTACAGAGGGCCAATTGGATTCTTTTCCAAATGAAGAACCATGGCCCAAGGAGGCTGCATAATTGGCCCTAGACCACAACAGTGAGTTAGATTCACATCCAGGGCAGACTGCACCTATTTTTGAAGCTCTCCCTCCCTGTAACATGCTCACCCCCTCTCACCACTCCACCTTGCCTTTCAGCCCTAGGGTTCTGCCAGAATTAGGAGGTGAGGAAATGGGGCCTTCAAAGTTAGACACTCTGAAAAGGCGAGGTCAAGGTGATAGGGTGTATGGGGGGAGACAGGGGATTTGGTCTTGGGTTGGGACAGAACTCTGGCTTCCATGGCATGTGTAAAAGGAAGGTGGTGAAGAAAAGATGGAGCAGTTCAAGCGCCCCAAATTTTGAATGCCTCTGTCTCCTCATCTTGCTTGTCACACAGCTCTGCTCAGGAGGAGTGAGAGTTCTCTGTTAATCCCCCTTACATCCCAGCTGATAGGCAAAGAAATGGGCAGCAGGAGATGGGGCATATGAGCCGAAAGAAGAGGAAGGTTAAGTGGAGGCGGTTCCATTCATCTTTGGAAGACTGAGTGAGGTGAAGGGGGCTCGCTGCCAGGAAGGAGCAAAGCTGGGGATAAGGGGGTGCAGCGGTGTCAGGGATGAGAGCCTAGGCTTGGTAGTGGGGGACCTGCATCTGTCTGACAGATGAGGCAAGAAATAGCAGGGCCCACCAGAGAGGGACAACTGTCAGAAGAGGTGGCTCCCTCCCTCCTCACCAGGCCTGGGAAAGGAAGTGGGAAGGGGCTCTGTCACTGGGAGACCCTTTGTACTAAGGTTTTTTGCAATGGAATAAGCCAGCTTTAATCCCTGAGAGGAATTCACCCCCCTCACTGGGCCTCAAGCCTGGAAGGCAGGGACAGTAGGAGGTGTGGGTACCCCTAACACAGGCTCCCCTCAGGGTCTGCTGGGGCTGGTCTCAGGCTCCTGCCCAACCTCAGACCCTGGTTCCAGTTCATCCTGGGAGAGGACCAGTGAAAACCGGAGTGTCCCAGATCCAGGGGCCAGTTCACATTGGGCCCTGGCATCCTTGAGAGCTTTCTTCCTTGCTGAGTCCCTCCTCTGTCCCATGGGGGGAGGGGAGTTATCATCACACCCCAAAACTCGAGGTATTGGGGTATATCCTTTCTCCTTCCTGTTTCACACACCCTTTTCCCATTGCATGAGGAGAAAGGTCATAGACACTGAACTCGAAAACTTAATTTCCAGTTCCACCTTGTTTCTCAAAGCCGTGTGACCTTGAGCAAGGCCCTGAGTCTCTCAGAACTTGTCTTCCCATCTTTAAAATATCCACGCTAGAAATCATAAACGAAGGAGCCAAAGACAGGATGTCTGGGAAGCCAGAAGCGTCTTACAGACATCCTCGGCAGGACTCTTTTCCATAGAGAGGAAACCCTAGTGAGCTTCCTGGAGAAGGTGACTGGGAAGAGCTGAAAGGCCAGTAGGGGTCGCTGTGAGTGCGCAGGCCCAAGACTCTGGGGTTGTCTGGAGTGGGCTGTCGGGTCTGGGGAGTGCAGTGTGGAGTCCAGGCGCTAACACCCACACGGCTCCCCGAACACGCACCTCCCACCCCATCTCTTGCCTCTCTCAGCCCGTGCTGAGAGAGGGCTGGGCTCACAGGTCTGCAGCTCATGGGTCTCTCCACCGCCCAGGCCCTTGACCCACCCCAGGGTGGGCTGGTTGGTCTCCCCTTGGGGGGCCCGGGGCCAAGAATCGGAGCGTCAACTGGGGCAAATTAACACGTAGGAAAACACCCCAGCACCTGGAGAAACAGGAGCTGGGGCCGGGGGAGGGCGGCCAGAGCCTTGGAAGTCCGAACCCGAGCGGAGCGATAATTCACTCGGGTGTCCACGGCCTCCCGCCCGCTCCCACCCCGCCGCTCAGCCTCTGGTTTCAAAGGCGGACAAACAGCACTCTGTGCCGGTCCCGGCTCCCTCGCTAAATCTTCCTGTCTTCAACTTCTTGTAACTTGAGCCGGCGGCGCTGACCCTCCCTCGGAGGCCTGAAGGGTCTGGGAAGGGGGTGGGGGAAGCTGAGGCAGGGGCGGAGGCGGGAAGGGGAGGAGAAGGAGGATTCTGACCGGTCCCGCTAGGGCCTCACCCATTCCTTTAGGGTTGGGCAGCCTGCAGGCCCCCACCTCCTGCCCGTTGCCCTCTTCCGTCCACTGGGGGGCGGGGCTATGGGGGGTGGGAGGGAGAGTGTCCCTCAGGAAAGCATGTTACTTTAGGGGAAGGCCTTTGCCCAGTGTTTGCGATTCTAGATGCTTCTGAGCATGAGCTGAGAGTGAGCAGTGGTGGAGAGGGAATGGGAGAAGCTGTTGTGAGCTCACACCTCAACATGTGGAAAAGTCATTTTGCTGTTTGAGTCTGAGCAGACAGAGATGGGGAGACAGGTAGTACTCCTCCTCCTCCTTTCCCACCCCCTGGGGAAAGTAATGCAAGAGGAGCCTCCTCAGCCACTCCTGGCCTGATAGACGCTGAGGGCACTGCTGCCTGCCCAGAGTCCTTCTCCAAGGCTTTTCTAAGGACTGGGGTTGCCCAGGAATGTGACCTTGAGGAAGCCATAGAGAACAGGGAGCCCCAGCTCAGCTCCAGCCCCATTTTGGAGGTTTCACCTGTTGGGGTTTTCAGTGAGAGTTCCCTGCTTCTAAGCTCAGTGCAGGGTGAGATCTGGAAGTTATGGGAACTCAAAGCCTCTAGGGGAGCAAAAGATATTTGATTGAGAAGGAGCTGACTGAATGGGGATAAGGGGCTCCAGATTTGATTGGTGGGGAGGAAGGTAAGAGCAGAGGTGAAGGGCAGGGCTGGGGTTGCAGGTGAATTAGGAGTAAGAGACTGAGAGTGAGATTGGGGATAAAGAAATGGGGGAGGGACTCCCTGGTGGCACAACTGGCTAAGTCTCAGCACTATGAAGCTATCCAGAGCCACGCAGCAAGAGTTGGATCCCAGGCCAGGGAGCTTCCCACATGGCACAGCAGACTCTCCTGTCTCTCCCGCTGCTCCACTCAGCAGTGTATTTCAGTAGATCCGCCTGTTCTGCTCCCCACTCTTTCTCTGGTGAATCCTCTCACCACTCCACACCTCTGGCCTATACCCCAGTTCTTGTATGAATAAATAAATAAATCTTTAAAAAAAGAAAAAAGAGAATGGGGGAGGAGGGTGTAGCAGCAGATCAAAAGTGAGGGGTGAACACCAAGCTGATGTTAAGATCCAAGTAAGGAAATTTGGGGACAAAGCATAATGGTAAGTACAGAGTTCGTTCATGAAGCTATCAATCAACAAATATTAATTGCGCTCCTCCTATATGCACTCTTCCACTTGCTGGAAATAGATAGCAGTGAGCAAAACACAGAACTCTGCCCCCTCCTAGGTTACATGCCAGTGGCGCAGGCAGATAATAAAATTAAAACATGCATAAATCATATGTTAGATCGTAGTAAATGCTATAGAGACAAAGCTGGGGAGGGGGACAGAGAATGACAGGGCACAGATTGCAATTTTAAATATGGCCTCCCCAGAAGGTGACATTTGTGTCAAAACCTCAAGGAGGTGAGGAAGCCAGCCAAGCAGATATCTCAGTGAAGAGGGAGCTAAGCAGAGGGAACAGCACATCCCCTGCCGTGCAGGTATGCCCTGCATGTTCATTTCAAGGAGCAGCAGAGACTAATGTGGTTGGAGGAGCTGAGAGAGAGTGGGGGGAAGGAGGGGAGGAGACAGGCTGAGAGTTGGGGTTAGGGTTAGTGTCAGAGTTGGGGTGTGCCCAGGCTCTGTCTTCACCCTTTGTGTAACGGGAATCTGAATGACACATGTCTGCAGAGGCCAGCACAGAAGAAATGGCTAAAGGGGGAGACCATGCTGGGGGCAAATAAGGCCGGCTGACCTGGCAACTCCAGGCTTGGAGGGCCTCTGGTTATGCTTGCTGTGCCTCTCCAGGCCTCATCCGATGTCTCCCCCCCAATGTCTCCCCTCCAAAGCGTGAGACACCAATTCACTTGGAGCTTGTCTTCAAGAACTTTGTCATCCCCCCCATTTGTTTGCTAATAAAACGATGGAGGGGGGGCCCCTGTCTGCCTCCCATTGCCAGTGTTCTCCTTCCCTTCTCTCTCCTGCCTGCTTCCTCTCCCTCTCCCTTTCTCTCCCTGAGAGCTGATGCAGTTAATTGGAGCGTCTTGAAAGTGCACATTAACACACAGAGAGCCAAGGAGACGTCTTGGCAGCGAAATATCATTATCACTTCTTGAGCTCCAGCCAAAATCCCCTCGCGGTCAAAACACAATTCTTTAAACTAAACAATTAAAGATTTGTGCAAGTGTGGCTGCCATGAGGTATCAGGCTGGGAGCGGCTGCCCCTGCCAGTGTCAGCAGAAGTTAGCAACCTGCTCCACGCTCCACACCAGGTGATGGGCCCAGAAGGAGGATAAACAGCAGATTCATGCAAAGCCTGGCCGCCCAGAACAATCCCAGCAGCCACAGGTGCGAGACCCAGGAAGAACACATGGGAGGCCATTCCAAGTCACCTCCCACTGCCAGCCGGGAGTTCAGCATCCATCGTAAAGTCTTTCTGAACATAGCCAGTGAGGGACCCAGCCCCTGCCAGGAGCCCGTGCTCTAACTGGCCATCTTCAGAAACCAAACCAGTGAATCAGAATCACTGGGCACCACGCTGCACCTGGTAGCTGGGGCTGAAGGTCATTGCAGTCTGGAAGTAGGGAGGATCAGACGGGGTGCTCAAGGTTACAAGGCCTGGTGCACTGTATCATCCACTTTGTCACAGAACCCTTCCTAGAACCCACATTCATGCCTGCCCCTCCACTCAGTGTTCCAACATACTGTATGTACATTTGGGGCCACATGCATGGTCATGTGGGGAGATGTGGGCTGCAAATCTCACCGATGGGCTGCCCAGTGACGGGCGGCCTCAAGGAAGTCCCCGCCTCTCTCTGGACCTCCGTTCTCATGTCTGGACTATATGACTTGGCTTATGTTGAAGATTCCTTCCGGTTTAAAAATGCTATGGATCATACACAGCCAATTGCAAGGGCCATGGATGTATTCAGGCAGCAGACTCAGAAAGCCCTCTCCTTCACACTTGGAAAAGTTTCTGTGCATCTCAGCAGGTCAATTCAATCTGATACTTTCCATGCCCCAGCATGACCAGGTAGAATCCTTCTGTGTCCAGCTGTTTTGGTGGATCTCCGGATCAACACAGAAGCTTGAGTTTGGGGAAGCAAAGACTCTGGAGCCAGACAACCTCATTTCAATCCCAGCTCCCCACTCACAAACTAGGTGACTTTGGACCAGATGCTTAGCCTCTCCATGTTTCAGATTCTCCATTTGTAAAATACAGTTAACACTAGCAACCATCTCTTAGGTTTGATATGAAGAAGAAATAGTTAAAATATGGAAACCAGAACTGTGCCTAGTCCATAGAAAGCACACAAAGAATAGTAGCTACCATTATTATTTCAGTGGCTATTCTAGTAGGAACCTATGGCAGCTGCTCTCTAAGGTGACCCCTCAATTAACCATGTTTCCCTGCATTATTGTGCCTGTGTAGATCCTTCCCCCATTAAGTCTGGGATACCCAGAATAACTGAAAGAACGTGGTCAAGGTGATACTGTGTGTCTCTCAAGGACAGGCCTGGGCCTCTTGAAAGGTTCACTGTCAAACACTACTTAGTCCGCCATGCTGTGAGGAAGCCCAGGCTCGCACAGGGCGAGGCCATGAGGAGAGAGAGGGAGATGCTCAGCACAGCACCCAGCTGAGCGGCTGCACAAATGACTGTAGAGACCCCAAGCAAGAACCATCCCACTGAGCCCAGTCAACCTATAGAGCTTTGAAAGATAATAATAAATTTTCATTTTTAACCAACTGAGCTTTGGAGTGGTTTGGTGCCCAGGAATGTACTTTGGAGTCAGGGTGAGTCAGAGTTGTAAGGAACCTTGGAGATCCTAATGTGAATCTAATCCTACTGAGAGCATGAGCTTGCCCACCTTCCCTTAACTCCAGGATGGCTTTCCTTCACGTTATGAGTAAAATCCTAAGTCCCCTCTAAGACCTACCAGGACTTACACATACTGTGGCCCCCTCTCCCTCCAACTTCATCTCATTACTTATTCTTCCTCTGCTCCAGGCTTGCCAGCCTCCTAGCCATTCCCTGACTATGCCGAATAAGCTCCTACCTCAGAACCTTTGCTAGTGCTATTCCCTTTGCTCGGACTGCATCCCCCTTATTTTCTCACAGCTCACTCCATTCAAGCCTCTAATCAAATGGTACCCTTTTCTTGAAACAGCAACCTCAGTCTTTCCAATACTCCTTTTTCCCCTTCCCTGCACTATCTTTCCTCAGGTGACTCTTTTCCACCTGATAGTATATATTTACTTACTGTCTCTGTCCCTTGCACTAGAATGTAGGTTTCATGAGGGTAGGAATTTTGTCTTCGTGGTTGACCACTGAGCTCCAGGGCCCAAACCAGTGCCTGACACATAGTAGGTCTCAATCAATAGCACACAGGACAATAAAGGAAACGTCTCTATCCCAGGGAAGGAATCCGGGGCCTTGAGAAGGGACAGGGACTTGCCCAAGATCTCACAGCTAGTTAAACTGATGCCTTCCAGGGCCCTCTCTTCCCATTGCCCCCAAGCACACCTGCCTCCCCCAAAGGGCCCCTTCCTTCGGCCGCCTCTGAGCAGCAGTGGCCACCCCTCTCTGTCACTCAGGCGGGCGGATAGCCCTCAGCTCTTCCAGTTGTTCCTGTCAAACAGTATTTACAATAAACTTTGTTTGAACTTTTGTCTAAGTGATAATAATAATAACACGATAATTATATGGAGTATAACGTACAGCCAGCTGTATTTAATTAAAGCTGTAATTTCACTAAGGGTTTCTGGAAACAGAGTAAACCGCAAGAGTTGTACCACCCGTACCCCTCTGTGGGGATTACATCTGCACGGGAGCAGGGTGACTGCAGCAGAGGCCCCAGAAGCCAGAAGCTTCCAACAGGGTCCAGCTTCCGGAGTCTGGGCGCTCCCATCTTGGAGCCAGGCAGAGGGTGGGTCTGCAGTGGCCGCAGGCCAAAAACTGAGTCTGGAACCGCTCAGAACATGTGGACGGATTTCTTCTGACCTTGGCTGGCTCACAGGAAAGTAGTTTCTCTCAGGATTCTGGAATAGAGGGCTCAGTTGCTAAAAAGACACCGAGTAGGAGCAAGGAAGATGGCTGGCAGGCCCCACTGGCCCCAGACCAGGGCCCAGGGTGTGGGACAAAGGGAAGGAATTAGTGCCGGCAGAGGGAGGCAGGCAGGCGTGGGTCCTGTCAGCACAATTTTGCTTAGTGCCTGGCACTGTGCCTTCCCTGGGGTTAAGGAGACATGGCTTTGCTCCACTGAGACTTTGGTTGAGCAAGGAGCTGCCTTACATCCCAACCACAAGAGGTGCCTTCCAGGAGAGGGCTGGATAGCCTACTGGCAGAAAGCCCTGCCTCTGGGGCCAGAGTATGCCTGGCTCTGCCCTCCTCAGCTGGGTTTGCCTTTTACCACACTGGGCCTCGTTTTTTTCGCCTGTAAAATGGGAATAATAGCATCCACTTCAGAGGATTATAAAGAGGATTAAATAAGTGAATCCATGTCATGGGCTTAGGACAACAGTAGAAGGGTCAGTAAGGGTCAGCTATTATTGGATTATTTCTGGAAGCACAGAGAAAGGAAATTGCTCTGCCTTGGACATGGGGTGATTCACCATTCTAGCTTAGAGACTTAACATTCAATGCTAAAACCAGGGAAATCTCAGGACAACAGGACCATTGGCCACTCTACCTAGAAAGCCAGAGTTGAGTTTCAGCAGAGAAGGTGATGCACGCACTAAGGATGGTGGGACTTTACCCAGCAGAAGGCACTGAGCACATGGAGAGGCAGACGGCTAGGGACTCAGGCCCCTGTATTACCCTGGGCTACTACGTCCCTTTTGGAGATTCAGTTGTCCCATCTGCACCCTAAGAGGAGACTGATTGCTCTTTCGGGTCCCTAGAGTATTTGCAATCAGAGGATACTGGGGCTGCAGGAAGGGCCTTGTGGGAGGTCTTGTCACCCCACCTGTACCTAGTGTGCCCACCACACACACACACACACACACACACATATACACACACACCCCTCAGTAGAGTAAGTGTGAGGAATCAGCTGCACAGGGTAAAAGAGACACTTGTCCTCATGTAAAATCCCCTCTTTGAAACCAGTAGCAGGGCTGGGTCACAAGGGTTAACTGTACAACCAGTTTTAATTGTCTAAAGAGGCTTGCTGCTTGTGGGGGTGGGTGTTGAGGGAGAAGATCTCTGAAGAGATGCAGAAATATTCCTGGGTAATAAAATATCCCCTTTGCAGTGTCAAAGTTAATGTTCCAGGCCTCAGGTAAAACCGGCTTCTTATCAGCTAGCGCTCTCCCTGGAGAAGACTGGGCACAGGCAGGGAAGGCAGGCGCAGCATGGGCTCCCTACTCTCAGAGTGGGGGGCCTTGGTGGTTGGGGAGGAGGTTGAGTACCCCTGGTCACACCCCACTGTCCCCAAGTGCAGTGGGGGGAACACCTAGTGTTATGTTGTCCCTGGAGCTGTCTGCCTCCTGCCCTCCACCCTCATTCATGCTATGCCATCAGCCTCTCACCCTGGCACCTTTCTCCTTTTCTCTCAGTGTTTTTCCACCTGTCTGCTCCCATCCCTTTTGCATGTGCCCACATCTGTGTTTTTGTCTGTCTGTCCTGCTGGGCTTCTTGTCCGAGGACAAGAGGCAGGAGGTCTCACACTGCCTGGGACTAACACGTGTGCTGCACACACGCACCCACCCCCTGCAAATCCCCCCCAGGCCCCAGGCTCCTTGCCCTTGCTTGGGGCTGCTGCCTGCACCCCAGCATCAGCCGGGGGCCCCAAACCCGCTGGTGTGTGCCGGCAGCGCAGCACAGTGACTCTGACAGGCCGCTGGTTTAAATATAGAGTTGCGTACGCAAGACGGGGCTAATTTTAGCAGGAATGTGCTGGAAACTTTCTGAGGGCTCTGTTCTCTAGCTGTCTCCCCTGTGCTCATCGCTCAGGGCTGGGAGTAAATCTGCTAGTCCCCCATTCCTCACCTTCCTACTTCTTTGCTGTCACCCTTTTCCCCCACTCAGGACCCCAAACACAGGCCCTTACCTTCACAATACCCTGTTCCCAGGCACCTATGTCCACCCAGCTGCCAGAGATGCTCAATCCCTTGGGTCCCCACTCTCCCCCAAATCTCTTCAGCAATGCCATGTTCAGTGGCCCTGAGAGAATGATCACTTCACAGGCTTCCCCTTCGTCTGCCCAGCCCAGGGATGTGTCCTGGTGGAGTACACCAGACGGACACACTGACAATCTGCCAAATCTGAGCTGTCCTTGCTCTGCCTTGGCTTCGAGAGCCAGACAGAATGCTTTGTAAAGAGTAGTCCATTTCATCCCCACAACAGCCATCCCTGAAGAAGGCTCGCGTTATGGCCCATTTTATGGACCAGGATGCTGAAGCCAGAAAAAATTCAAGGACTCGCCTAAGGTCATTCAATTGGTTTGGTCACCAAACACACTCCCCTTTCACAGGGAGTAAATTCGCCTTTTAACTGAGAACACTGTAAGGGTGGGAAGGAGTCATGTTTAGTAACTGTGATGGTGGAAGGTCCAGGAGAAGGTTCTGGGAGAGCACAGCTCCTTGGGTCTGGGGTGGGGTAGCTCCTGATAGCTCAAGCTTCCTGGGTCCCACTGTCCCACCCAGGGCCCTAGGGCAACAGGCCAGGGTTCGCCCCCCCCCCCCAGCTGCATTTACTTCTGTTCCCCTCTTGCCCAGCTTTTCCTCAGTGTTTATCCAAATAGCATTTATGGCACACCTACTGTGTGCCTGGCACTGTTGCTGCGAAGACAAATTAGGCAAAGGGCAGGGCTGGGCTCTGAAGTCCCGCTGGATGAGTGGGTGGCAGGCGCAAGCCAGGAGTAAACTAAGCTGTGCTCTCATTGGTAAGGATGATAATGGGAGCTCGAAGGACAGAAAGGAGAGAAAAAGTTGACATCCTGAAGGGGCCGCACTCCCCACCCTCCCCCAGAAGCTCCAGGAGCCATCAACTCTTCCTCCCCATGCCTCCCCCACGGGGCCTTGTAACAGCGCTGCGTGTTTGTTGTGTTTGAGTGCGAGGACATTTCCCTGTAATGAGGATTAGAATAGTAACGAGGAGGATGACACGCCGTAGTTAAAGAGCAACAGATCTCAGGGGAGGCCCACCCCGCGTGGGGACGCCAGCTGCCGGGACGTGACAGGCGGACCCACTGGGCAGCCGGCCCACTCCGTGTGTCCCCCACCCACTCCACGGGGCAGAGTGGGGCTGGGGCCACTAGGGCTCCGGCTCAGGCCTGGCCTTGGGGAAAGAGGAAAGGCGTAGAGGAGGCACTGAAAACCACAGGCTCCTCACGCGCCTTTCTGCCTTCATTTTTCCCCGTCGCACTGAATTCCTTCTAGCGCACAGGATCATTCCCTTATTCATTTTCTTACTGTCTGTCTCCCTGAATAAAATGTAATCTCCATGTTTTGCCCCCACCTGTTTCTCCAGTAACTAGACATGTGTAGAGCATAGGAGGTGTTCAAGAAAGATTTGTCCATGAACAAATAAATTGGGTTTCCTTGTGTGGTTGAACTCTTAGTACCATGGGCCTGGCGATGGGTTTCCATGGGGCTGACATCTGTGTTTATGCCTATGTGGGGAGGAAGTCTGGGAGGT
Source organism: Scalopus aquaticus (assembly GCA_004024925.1). Taxonomy (NCBI): domain Eukaryota; kingdom Metazoa; phylum Chordata; class Mammalia; order Eulipotyphla; family Talpidae; genus Scalopus; species Scalopus aquaticus. The sequence goes on along the minus strand of PVIJ01004396.1, from coordinate 9,161 downwards.
GCGTGTGTGTAAGATGTATGTGTGCATGTGCATCTGTGAGGGGTGTGTGTCTGTGAGATGCATGTGTGTGCCTCTGTGAGGGGGTGTGTGTGAGGCTGCGTATGAAGTGTATGAGTGTCTGTGATGTGTGTATCTGTGAGGTGTGTCTATGAGATAGCTGTACGTGTGTCTATGAGCCATGTGGCGTGCATGGGTGCACACGCGTGCATGTGCACTTGGCCCCCAACTCCGCTCACACACTTCAGCCCCTGGATGGTTGCCGGGCCTCAGTGCTGGCCTGAATTTCCTTGGGGGCAGTCAGTGAGCTGGCGGTAGCATCGCTGCAGGCTGCCCACTTAGGCCAGTGCCCTATGTCTAGCTAGAAGATTCCTGCTGATGTCCTCATCTAGACCAGATCTGGACCAGGTCTGGACGCCACCCAGATATGTCCATGTTGATTATGCCTCTTGGCATCTGGGTCATTGTGCCAACTTTTGGAATAGAGGCTGCTCTCTGTGGCCATGGGCACCCCTGCTATGGCATTCGCAAGTGGGTTTCTGGGCACTCCTGATAAACCAAGGCTCATGAAATATCATAAAAATGGCCCACATTTCATGTGGTGCCTGCTCTGTGCCAGGCATTCTTCCCAGGTGCCTTGTGATCCTGGCAGACTGTGAAGTGGGCATTCCTGGGGCAGAGGAGAGAAGGGAGACACTGAGGGGAGAAGTAACTTGTCCAAGGCCACATATAGGCAGGACATGACACTGCCCCTGCTGCCTGAGGCCTTCACCAGATGAGACAGTGGGTCCCGATCTCACCCCAGCCCACCACCCCCTTTTGCAGGAGAAAGAACCGCAAGAGCATGAAGCCCAGCCTGCTTTCTAAAAGCGCTGTATGTGGTTTCATCCCCAAGCTTTACTGACAGCCATCACCACCTTCATGCACACACCCCCAATGTGGGTACAATCGTGTCCCCCCAAAAGTGTATTAAGTCCTAGCTGAGAAGAGAAAGCAAATATTGTACAAAAAGGAACAATAGAATATATATAAATAAATACATTAAAAAAAAAAAAGCATGTTAAGTCCCTGGGACCGGAAAGAGTTTTGGAGATACAGCCACATGAAGGCGAGGTCCTGCTAGAGTAGGGTTGGCCCCAAATCAAATGCCTTGTAAGAAGAGAGATGTAAGAAGCCACAGATACAGAGATACACAGGGGAGAACACCTTGGGCAATGGGAGCAGAGATGGAGCAATGTGTCTACAAGGCAAGGAGCACCTGGGAGGGTTGGCCAGCCCGGAGGCTGGGAGACTGGCCTGGAACCCTCCAAAACTGTGAGAGAACAGACTGCTGTGGTTCTATGTCACTGAGTCTGTGGTGATATGCAGCATTAGGAAATTAACACATACTTTTTTTTGCTCAGTGCAGAAACACACGAATGTGGGAGGGCAGTGTGCACACACAGCAAACACACACACACACACACACACACACACACACACACGGTGACTTCAGTGCACAGTAACTCCCACTCACGCTTTGACCAGGTCACACAGACGCATGGTGAGCAGCTCCTGTGCAAGGGGCTCTGCTCACAGTTACCCCATACCCAGCAGCCCATGCTTCCCTGCACTGTCACGGGAAGGCCTCTCCCTCCACGGATCCCACAGCCTGAACATAAGTCTCCCTGAAGACAGACACGCTCCAAACTCCTTCCAGGGCTTCTGCCCCAGTCCCCTTTCTATTCATTTCTCAGCCTGTCTCCTGCTTTGACCTCTGACTTTCTCTCTCTCTCCTTCCTCCCTTCCTCCTTTCCTTCCTTCCTTTCTCTCTGCTTCTTTTTCTTCCCTTTGAGTAAACACAGCCCAGTTGCAAGGGCCCCCGCCATGTTCCCAGAGAGCAGCGCATTGCCACCTGTTGCTATGGAGAAGCCTCTTTATCGCAAACACTGGGTAAACAGCTGCTGCTGGGAGCCCCTTTCTGCTGGCCAGGGGTTTATTTGGAGAAAGTCAATAAGGAAAAATAAACATTCCTGGCCCTGTGTATATACAGCCTTGGGACTAGTGCTCGCACTCGCAGAGGCTCAGGCCTGCCAGCTTCCCAGAGGGTCCGGCAGGCTGAGCCCCCCCTGCCTTGCATCCCGGAGTCCTCCATTCAGAGTTTGGGGTGGAGGTGAGGCAGCCACCCCAATATGGCCTCAGTCAGGTCACTCTGCAGGCTAGATGCGGCCTGAGTGAGGGTTCGAAGCTCACCTCTTCCTTCTAGGAATGGGTGTACTGAATCAGCCCCACTCACCTGCCTCTTAGGGTTACTCTGCCTGCCACCCCAGAGGAAGCCCACTCCATCCAAGCTTCCACAGGTCACTGGAATTCCCAAGAAGAGCCATGGTGGATCTGGTTCTGTTGGGATTCTCTCTTCTTTGGCATCTTAGTTTCAGTTGAATTCGATGTGTTGAGTGTTTAATAATTCACAACCCACTCATCTGCACATATTTATTTAGTAAGTATAACTATGTCAAGGCCTGATGCAGACTATGCTGGCCCCTCAGGGCACTTGCTGTCTAGTGGGGAAGAGAGTCCACCATCACCCTGAAATTGGCTAAATATTTACAGGTGTGAAGACCCACGGGGAGAAGGCCAAGGTGCTACAGAGTGTACAGAAGCACTTGACATCTTGCTAATCCCCATCATGTACATGGGCTCAGTTAATCCTCGGAACAATTCTAGGAAATGGTAACATTTTTATCCCCACTTTACGGATGGAGAAGTACCTTACCTAAAGTCAATTAGCTGCTAAGAGGGAGACTCAGGATTGAAAATCAAGAATGTTGGGGAAGGAAGGGGGTTGTACCAGATTCCAAACACTGAAATTCTGTCAGGCTTGCAATAGAGAAGCCACAATGCCTGCATTCAAGAGGCCCACAAGAAGAGCCCTCGTGAAAAGGTTCCATGACAGGTGGGGACAGGCAAAGCCTGCCCAATGAGGAATGCCAGTCATTCAGAAGATATCAGTGTGATACAAAGGAATCACAGCCAGAGGTAAGGATTAGATTGAACTTTGAATGAAGGGTAGAATTTAGATAAGGTCAGAGATCAAGAAGAGGTCCTTGGGGACAGAGCTGGGAATAGCCTGGCTGTAGCTGGAGATTTGGCGGGAGGCCTGCCATTTTGCTTCTTGCTCCAGACCCTCTATATGTCTCTTAGAAACTCCCCTCCAGCCACACCACCCCTGCTTTGGGCCAGGATGACACCCTCTCTCTTCTGTATGTCTTAAGAGGTCTCTCATCTGCCCTTCCAACCTCCAGTCTTGCTCAGATCTAATCTGATTCCCACTAACTCTCATGATCTTCCAGAAAGACAAATCTAATCCTATCGCCACCCTCCTCTTTGCCAGCAGAAAGCTGCCATGCTGGCCTTGGCTTCAGTTCTTCCTCTCCAGTTTCCCAAATGCACCAGACTCTCCCATCCCTCTGTGCTTAGCACTTACTCTTTCCCCTGTGTGGAAATCTATCCTGAAGAGTCACATTCATCCACAAGCTCTTAATGGACACCCAATGTGTGCCTGGCACTGCACTGAGCTCAGGGAAGAAAACAGTTAAAGATCCTTGTCCTCAAGGAGTTTATATCCTAGTGAGGAACTGATACCAAAACAAAACATACAGAGACATAGACAATAGGAGGTGCTGTGGAGTGCTGTGGAGTGAGTAAGCAGGAAAGAGGGAAGGGTTGGGTCTTGGGGCTACTGTGATGATTCTCACTTGAGATGGAGAACAAGGACCCCTCTGGCAGTTGTGTTGAGAATAGACTGAAGATGGACAGGGTGGGAGTTGGGGGAAGGGGATCAGGAACTCAGGCTCCCCACTTCTTCCCACTTCCCCACAAAGCTGTGAAGGTCTCTGTCTGAAGGGGTCCACCCCCCTCCTGCTCTATGCCCCCAGGGGGTTCCTCCTGAAGGTAATCAGGTATGAGAGGACACACCGTCCAGATTTCATTGAGGTCTCTGGTCCCACCAGTGTCTTCTGGCTCAAGGGTGCCCTGCAGCCTGCTAGGCCTGATTGCCTGTGAGCCTGACTCCCTCCCGGCCGCCTGCCCATCTCCCTGCCAAGGCACTGAGGAGGACAGGAGCCCCACAGAGCAGTGATCCACATATCAGGAGCAAGAGAATTAACATTCCCAGGCTGTAATTATACCTTCCTCTGGTGACACCTAAGGAAGCATCTTTTTATAAAAGCAGGTAAATTGAAGGCTTATGGGATTGTGGGGGAATGGGTGTATTTTTAGCATGCTCCCCTCACCGCCCCGATTGCCAGGATCCTGCTAATTGCTTTGGCACCAGTGGCCTAAACTGAGGCTGGAGGGCTCAGAGTAGAGGTGAGGGGTCATTTAGAAGGGGGCTGGGAAGCACTGAGAACCTGGTTAAATCAGGTAAGAATCTAGGAAAGAAGCCTGGAGAAGCTGCCTCATATGGGAGAATTATGGAGAATTACAATTTTCTGGCTGTAGTTGATATGCCCCAGTTCCTTAAGTCATTCATGAACAGGTGGGGAATATTTTTTTAAATTGTACGTGCTTATGTATATACACGTGCATATACATGTAATGGTTGATAGCTAATCCTTACATGGCACTTCTTAAGTGCTAGTGTGTTCCAAGTGTTTTTTATGTATTAACTCATTAATCCTCACAGCAGTTACAGGAAGTAAGTACTGCCATTATTCCCATTTTGCAGGTGAGAAAACAAAGGCATAGACCATTTAAGTGTTAGCTTGAGTTAGACACTGGAGCCACATACATACATATATACATACATACATCAAAGTTTGTTGACTTTTTGGCCTCCCTGGTGGCGCAAGGGGTTAAGTCTCAGCACTGTGAAGCTATCCGCAGCCACTGCAGCATGAGTTGGATCCCCGGCCAGGGAGCTTCCCACATGGCGCAGCAGACCTCACCTGCCTCGCCCGCTGCTCCCCTCAGCAGTGTACTTCAGTAGATCTGCCTGCTCTACTCCCCACCCTGTCTCTGGTGAATCTTCTCACCGCCCCCTCTCCCCACACCTCTGGTCTACATCCCAGTTCTTGTATGCATAAATAAACCTTATTTTAAAAAAAGTTTGTTGACTTTAATGGGTGAATGAATGAAGTCTTTCACTCTGGATTCCCTAGGTGCTTACAGAGAGGCCTAAAACGCTACCAATCTGAAGCTGGGAAGTGAGAGAGTTCCTGCCCTTTGGGGTGAGGCCTCTGATCACATTTCCTGTTCCTCACTAAGAGCCAGAGGTCCCCACTAAGGAGCAGAGCCAGCCATCCTGATTAACTGGCAGCAGCACCATGTTCTTGGGTACAGAGCACTGGAGCAGGGCCTGGGGTGAGGTGTCTGAGGAGCTAAGAGCAGCACCTCTTGCATTTGCAGGGTCTTCTGCCCACTTAGGGGTGTGGTTGGAATAGTGAATGTGCTGATATTGAAGAGAACATGGAGAGGAGGAGGGACTAGGGTCTCCCTAGATGTTGTCCAAAGTTTGCTGCTGTCTAGCAACACCCCTTCTCCAACAAGGACATCAGCGTAGAGAAGGCACAAGAGAGAGAAAGGCAGGGGAAAATGTGATTTTTAATGCAAGCCTCGGTAATCAGCTATTTGTGATGGAATTTTATCTGTCCTGGTCTCTGAGGGATGAGAAGCGGGAGTGAGGGAAGAGGGGTCAGAAATTAGTATGCAGAAATATCTGATCAGCCAAAGTAATTTTCTTTAATAATCGTATTCATACTGCCTGCTCTCTGCTCACTAGAAGAATTAAGTATTTAATAGTAATATATTTCATCTGGCAGTGGTTCCGTTTCGTTAGGAACCGTGATGCCTGGTTGGGGTATGTGGGTGGGTGGAGGTGTGGTGAGGGGGACAGGTAGGAGGTTTCAAAGCAAAAAGAAATAGATAAGTGCAGGAGGGACATGGGCATGCGTGGGCAGGAAAGGAACCAGAAGGAAAGCTATGTGCCAGGGTAAGCCCAACAATCCTCAGAGATGCCGTTCGAGTGACTTCACTGCTAAGCAGGGCTATCCCAGCTCTGTCCTCTGGCTGAATTGGTATGCCCCGGTTCCTCCATTCTCGTCCCTCACCCCAAAGCTAGGTCCTCCTTTCAGGCGGCTAGCCTGTTCCTGTTCCATAGTCCTGAGTCTCTCCCAAAAACCAACATGAGTTTAGCTAGATATGATCTTCCTGCGGGTAGCATGTGCAGTGAACTCGGCACCACACTCTAACCCCATGTCCAAATTTTCAGTCTCTGGCATATTCCTGGAGCTGGCTCCACGTGTTCCCAGGCAGAGGGGCATAGGCAGTTCCAGCTCCGGCCTGAGCAAGCCTGGTTGGGGCAACTTGTGCCCCCTGGAGAAACTGACAGCTATTTCCCTGGCCCAGAAGCTGTAGGAGCAGTGTGCTTTGGCTCTTACATGATTTTAATAGTTAAAAGCAGGACCTCTCTGGTGGTGCAGGGGTTAAAGACTCAGTGCTATCAAGCTATGGCCAGTCACTACAACCTGAGTTCTATCCAGGCCAGGGAGGTGACCCACATGGTGCAGCAGACCTCTCCTGCCTTGTCCGCTGCTCCCCTCAGCAGTGTATTTCAGTAGATCCACCTGTTCTGCTTTCCACTCTATCACTGGTAAATCCTCTCTCTCTCTCTCTCATACACACACACACACACACACACACACACACACACACACACACCCCTGGCCTGCACCCCAGTTCTTGTATGCATAAATAAATAAAATATTGTTTAAAAATTATTTTAAAAAATAGTTGACAGCAGGCCCAGCGTGTGCCAGGGACAAAATTGATGACACCTAGCACTTGGGAACCCAGCCTCCATGAGAAGCATTTGGAGAGGCTCTTAGCCTCATTTGCCAGGCTCCCGGAGTTTTAGCCATCCCCATGGAAAACGTTAGTGAGAAAGGTGCATCCACATTTGCTGGATGAGATGGAGACAAAGAGAGAGAGGGCCGAGCTGTAGATTGAACAGAGTTCATCTCCTCACTGTTCTTTCAAGAGCAAACTCCGCAAACTGATGTGCAGTGATGCTGGCATTTCTAGGCGCCTGACAGGCTGGAATTAAACACCTGTCCATTAAACTGACAGCCCCAGGAAGGAAAGGGGGGAGAAGAGAAAAGGGGGAGAGCTGGGAACCCAACTGCAAGCTGGTTCCTTCCCTGCAGGAGGCAATGCGCCTGCCAAAGAGAGAGTTCTGGGTGGGAGCTAGCAGCATCTCCAGTCCCTCCCTCTAGTGTCCCAGGAAGCCAGGACTTTGGGGCTGGAGAAGGAGCACATGATGCCCCCAGGAGGCTGGGCCAGGCAGAAGCCTGCAGATTATCCTCATATGCGCAAAGCTCCAGCTCAAAGGCTTACTGTGTCCCGGCAGCCTCAGCGGCTGCCCACACACATGTGATCTTTGTCTGTCCTGAACTGTCAGACACTTGCCATCCTGTGCTACTCCAATACATGCTTTGGGCAGTTGCTGAACATTTGGATGGGTCTACCTTGGCTCCCCAACCCAAGTCTAAGCATCTGAAGAGAAGGAAGCTTGTCTTTTACTTCAAAGATGATTCCTGCAGTGCTCAGAGCACACTGGTGTGTAGGGCTGGGTTAGAATGGGTGGGTGGGTGCATGGGTGATGGATGGGTGGGTGATGGCAACAGATGGCTGGACGCTATGCTGATAGTTAAGTGGTGTATACCAGCATGCTGGTGCTGCTTGCCAAAATTTCTGTTTCAGTAAGTAGACAACCGTTACCCCGAGCCCGTTGGATGCTCCGCTCTCTACCATCCTAATCTCCTGCCCTGGGATTTGCTGGACCTCCTCAAGACTCAGGAACCAAATATTAGCGCCTGGCCAAGCAGGGGGCCTCAGGACCCTTCTCCAATGCTATGACCAGTGTCCATTTTATTGATCAGCTTATGGGCTTATTATTTTAACCAACACCTTTGTGGGGAGAGGGGGTCGATGAGCAGAGGTCAAGACTGATAACTGAGATTGGATGATTTTAGGAAAGGACTGGAGGGAAGAAGGGAGGGGCAGGAATGCCAAGTAAGCTTGTCAGGGGTCCACCCCCTTGGGCTATTCAGTTGGGCTGTCTGAGCCTCAGTTTGCTCACCTCTCGAGTGAGGACAACATGTGCCCTGCCTACCTTAGAGGGTGATTGTGCCCAGTTGGAAGCTGTCCTTCGATCCTCTGGGCATTGCACTTTGCTGTGCACTGCCCAATTCCCTAACAGATGATCAGCTCCTAGAAACACGGAGCCTATGTGACACATCTTTATATCCCAGCACATGCTGGGTAAATGTTTGTTGAATGGATGGATGCAAGAGTAATGAAGGAGTGAATGAGACGAGCAGGCTCCAAAGAGTGTTAACAGTAAGGGGACGCAGCTGGGGAAGTTATTACAAGATGGATAGTGAAGGAGGGGAGAGACCTGGGGGAGGCACTGCTAGGGAGCAGAAGGGACCTTGGCCTTGGCCGAGCCCTCACCTGCCACCCCCTTCCCTGGTGATGCCCAGGTTTCAGGTATACCAGGCTAGTGTATGTTGACAGAGAGGAAGGCTCAAATGGCACAGAGCAGGTCCTACTGTTAGTAATGACACTTTATCCAGCTTGCCGGGATTCATGGGGGCATCCTTTGTCCAGAAGCTCCAGGTGAAAAACATGGGGCACCCCAGCAGGGAGCAAGGGAACTGGCAGAGTGACACTGTATGAAACTGGAAAGCTAAGGGAGCTGGAACGCAAACCCTGACCTTCACCCCAGAGTCACATCACTCAACCTGCCCCTGCTGGGATCCTTACACTTGGCCCTGTCCTGCCATTTGCCCCTTCTCAGCTCAGCCTCCTGCCCAAGGCTGAGTCGAAAGGCCAGGGCTCTGCCACTGAGACTCCATGCTCTGGATAAAACTTCCTGCATGACTTTGGCTTCATCCCAACTCAGAACCACGCAAAGTAGTGCTTACTTATTGCCCATCTTGTGCAATTCTCCACTTGTAGGTGTGAGGATGCACCACACCTAAGATCCACTCCCCCTGACATCTGTCACCCTCCAGCCGCCAGCGTTGGGCACCTGACCCATCTGACTAGGTCGCTATTCTTTTCTTCGGGGCTGTCAGCAGGAAGAAAGCTGCCACAAGTGGGGGTGGGGGGTGGAGGGTGGG